>MJUU01062647.1:123679-155188 GCA_002080025.1 Modiolus philippinarum
AATAATATGTTTTCGTGACATATTTTGCTGTGTCTTTGATGCTAAAACCCTTCTCAAACGTGTATAGACTTCTTTTGCCGCTTGTGGCCAAGAATTACCCAATAATTCCGTCAGAGGAATACAGCTTAAAAAAATGGAAGAATGTGTCCATGGGACACGGATGCCCCCGCCTCCTTGCAATCCAAACCCTTAAATATTAAAGGCATAACTATGTACAATATATATATATATATATATATATCAAATATTATAAAAAAGGATCTTTCTCCTGTGATAAATAGGCACTGGAACTGGTTTGGTTTTGATATAATGTGTAGTTCCAACAAATAATCTGAGAAACAGTCTTATATGTAATACTTATCTATTTTTAGCAACTGTGACCTTGACCTTGGGGGTATCAACACTAAAATCTATGGGATTATGTCTATAGTGATAAGTAAGCAAGTGACCAAGTTTGGTTTTGATCAGATGCAGAATACTCAAGTAATTGTTCGGAAACCAAAATTTTATTGAAATTTTAGTCTATTTTTAGCAACTGTGACCTTGACCTTGGGGATACCGACCTGGAAATCGATAGTGTTCTGTCTTGGGTGATAAGTAAGCATTAGACCAAGTGTGGTTTTCCGATGCAGGATACTCAAGTTATTATCCGGAAACCAAAAAGATGGACGTACGGACGTACGGACGTACGGATCAGGGTAAACCTTAATGCCCCCGACCGCCTAGCGTCTGGGGCATAAAAACTAAGTCGTGTATAAAAGTTGTATGTAAAATGCACATTCAGTCATTGGTGTCCTTCTTGTAGACTGAATCGTGTTTTTGCTATCATCCAGGTGCATTCTCTCAACTAGTAAAGCAAAATATATAAATGTGCTTTCCCCCGCTAAGATATATGACTCCCCCNCCCCCCCGTCACACATACAAAAAGTGTAAAATATTCGAGCAACGCTGATATCACATATTTTTGGGAGATCAAGTACTGGTGAAATTGCATTTTTAAATGTATATGAACAAGTGAAACGATTCATATTCATGTTGGAAAGGTAAAATTTTAGAAAACATCGTTTTTCGCCTGGAAGTTTGAAATTATGTCGAAGAGTTCAGAGCAACTATAGTGTGTGGATCTTTTTTCTGTTGACCATCGTGTAGCCTATTAATTGCTGGGCTCCGTGGTATATAGCATTATTATATTATTGCGTTTGAATAATGTGCAAACTTACCTTTTCTCCAGACAACCATGAAAATATTGTCAAAAACTTTCCCCCCTAGGCATATATGCTCCCCCCGCAATATCAGTTGGTACGCTGTGAATACATTGCAGTCGATAAAACAGACTCAAGTGCAAGATTTAAACAAAGTCATTAAAGTGTAAAATGTAAGTCATAGACATTAAATAACGAATAGGATAGCAACAAATGAATGTGCTATTGCATGAAATATTATGTAGTTAGATACTGAAAAACGGACTTTAACACTTAAGGACGGAAAGATGATGATCGGGCAGACAAGTTTAAATTTATGTGCCCATTCTACTACTGTGGCTGTCAATTAAAGTTGATTTTTTTTACTTTGTACCTAAGGGCCTTTTGTTTCTCAAAAACGTAGACGATACCTCAAATTTGTCGATATACAAGCAATAGAACAAAACAAAACTCAATTTCAAGACGATAAATATTAATATTTTACAGCAAAATAAAAGAAAATACCCGATTTAATCCTTCTTTTTTGCCCCAGTTTCGGATACGCTAGGAATCTTATTAACTGAAAACAGATTTAACTATAGGTTGTCGGAAACGACATCTATCCCTGCACTCACTGTTTGACAAAAAAAAAAAAAAAAAAAAAAACAGACTCAAAAAACACGTTATTTTTACAAAAGAATTCTACGATATATGGTTGTTAGGCACAATTCCAAAAAATAAGCGGTCTTTGAGATTTTCAGGAAATTTACCAAAATTGTTATCAAATATTTTTGAAATCAAATTGATGAAAATGTCTGTCCTAAACTACACAAACAATTTCAGCATAGAATTCCAAAATATAATTTATCTTTGAGACTTTCAAGAAATTAACCAAGATTGGAATCAAATTCTTTTAAAATCCAATTAACGACAATGTTTGTCCAAAAATACACAAACAATTTAAGTATGGTTCCTAGGCACAATTCCAAAAAATCAGTGATCTTTGAGACTTTCGGGAAATTTCCAAAATTGGAATCAAATATTTTTGAAATCCAATTGATGAATTTTTTTGTCTTAAGTTACCTAAGTACGGTTGCCAGGTAGAATTCCCAAAATATATGTAGTCTTTGCGACTTTCATGAAATTTACCAAAATTGGAATCAAATATCTTTTAAATACAACTGATAAAAATGTTCGTCCTGAACTACACAAACAATTTAATTACGGTTGCTAGGTAGAATTCCAAAAAAAAAAATAAGTTGTCTTTGAGACTTTCAGGAAATTAAACAAAATTTGAATCAAACATTTTTACAGTCCAATTGATTAAAATGTTTGTCCTAAACAACACAAACAATTTAAGTACGGTTGCTAGGATGAATTCCTATAAATAAGTGGTCTTTGAGACTTCATGGAAATTTACCAAACATGGAACCACCTTTTCGAATCCTGAAGTCGGTTTCACCTCCTTTAGATAATGGATTTCAGCTTTATTTTAAAACTGATCTTTATCATATTTAGTATGTATATCAAGAATGATCAAACGTGACCGAAAAACGCTGAATTCGCCGTTTACGACATGCACAAAAGTCTGTAGTCATGTGCATTTTCACAATTTTTTTCAAACAGGTAAAAATTTCTAAGTGTTGGATTGTTGTATTTTAAGGGCGACCAAGTAACATGAATAAGATGACCCGAGTTGACCTACCTAATAATAGCAAGGTGTACTCGTTGGGGGTAAACAATTGTTATCCACGGACTTTTTGTTTGTAAACACCGAATGGAAATTAGCAGAACATTTACAATTTATTTCAAATAATTGTTTTGGGTTTAATGCATGCATATTTCAATTAGAAGTGTATTATATTTTTACACAACCATGCAAAATCCGGTGCCGAAATATGCAATATTCAAGTTAGCAGAAGAGAATTTCCATTATCTAAAGGAAGTGAAACAGACTTTAAGTTTTTAGAATTATGTTTTTGAACAAACACTTGTCAGAAAATAAGATTATATGCCAAAATTTCAAAAACTATGTGTCTTTGACATTTTCAGGAAATTTACCAAAGTTGCATGCATGGAACCGGACTTAAAATTCCGAAAGCTTATTGCACATCTGCACACTATATGCAACAATTCTGCATAAAAATTTAATTCCTAAATCCAAAAATGTAGGAGGAGTTTGCGTCACATGCCACATGTGTCAAAATCCACACCTTGGTGCCACATGTGTCAAAATCCATGTCAAAGTTGATATCTTGGGCTTCTTGTTTGTACAAAGATAAAGATAAAAAAATCCGGAAGCTTATTGCGCTTCTACAGACAATATGCAACAATTCTACAACAAAATTCAATCCCTAAATCCAAAACTGTAGGAGGAGTTCGGGTCACATGCAACATGTGTCAAAATCGACATCTTGGGGACTCTTGTTTGCAATGACACCAATATCAAAAATCATAGAGCTTATTGAGCATCTGCAGCATATGCGCTCTGTTTCCTTAACAAAATCAAAACCCTAATTCCAAAAATGTAGGAGTACCTCGCGTCACATCATTTCGGGCAGACGGAGGCAAAAACGATATCCCAAACTTTCTTTGGGGATAATTATTTTAGTTATATGTTTGAGCATCATATATTAAACACACAGAACCAAAAACTAAATTAAAATCTAACAATTTTTTTTTTTTATTTGCCCCTCAAAAACAGTAAACGCTACTTTGAATCCGTCGATAACTCCAGCTGCACAATTTTTTTACCAATGAAAAAAAGAAGCCCTGTCGCAATAAGATAAATAATGAAGATTCAACTGTCAAATATGAGAAAAACAAAACATCCTTAACCCTTGTTTACCTCTATGACCTTGACCTTTAACTTGACGTAAATGTTTTGTATGTTTATGCTCTATTGGCTTGACCTATGAAAAGTCCATATTATATAGTTTAAGAATTATAGAAAAGATTAAAGTAAAGGACGCACAGACAGACACATATAGAGACGCATTGACAGACAAAATAACGTGCTCCCGATCCTTGATCTGGGGCATAAAAAGTAAAAACATACATAAAAACTCGAAACATGGAACTTAGGGTCAAGAGTGAATGGAAAGTGTTGATGACATTGACTTAAACATTCGTTTTTATGTGTAAATACATCCATGCAGGCTTTTTAAGACACTAGTGCTTTTGTCGGGCAAATGATGACAGTGATTGTAAGAGCACTGTGCCAGTTTAATTGATGTTTGTTGACAATCCCTCACCGATTACCAATGAAGACATGGATGTAGCGTTGCTCGACAATTAGCAAAGAATTCCGCTTAAACCGGTGCTATGGGGGCCGTCTTGAACTTATTATGAGGTATGAAAAAAGCTCAATGTTGAAGGCTTCATGGTGACTTCAAGATGAAGAACAACAATAAAAGCGTTGTTCCTTTGCTTGTTTTTTAACCATGTATTTGTAGAGACTTTGTCTCATGTGCATTTACTCCATATCCTTTTATTCGCCATTTTTACTTTATAAGTAACCTATAAGTTATGGTGAGTGTAGTTGTTACAGTTGCTTGGAGATAGATATAAATGTAAAAAAACAATACAAAATTAATAAGATTGCTACGCGTAGCTATGTGTCCCCCGCCGCTGCAGTAATTGGGATTGGAATGTGTTACAAGGTATATGGATATTTTGAGGCACTACTGTATTGCGTCCACAAAGTAGACCTGTTTTGCAGTATGCATTAAGTCGATAAAGTCCTATAACTCCAAAAAAAAATGTCGAATCAAAATGGCAGCATAATATGATCACGTACATATGGTGGCAAACGATCATACAAAATTTCAGCAAAATCCGTTCTGTGGTTTCTGAGGAGTTGCGTCCACAAAGTGGACCTAACGTTTTCCTATGTTGTAGTATGCATTAAGTCGATAAAGTCCCATTACTCAGAAAAGTTACAAAGTTACAAAGTCACTTAAAAATTTTCAGAAACAAAATGGCGGCATAATATGATCAACTACATAAGGTTGCAAACAACCAAGCAAAATTTCAGCAAAATCCCTTCATTGGATTTTGAGGAGTTTGTTCCACAAAGTCTTCCTGTCTTGTAGTATGCATCAAGTCGATATAGTCCCATAACTCATGTAAAATTTTGCGAATCAAAATGGCGAAAGGATATGATCAACTGCATTAGGTGGCAAACAGCCAAGCGAAATTTCACCAAAATCTTTTAATTGGATTTTGAGGAGTCTTCCTATGTTGAAGTATGCATTAAGTAAATGGAGTCCCATAACTTCCGTAAAATTTGTCGAATCAAAATGGTGGCATATTATGATCAAGTACATATGGTGGCAAATGTTCAAACAAAATTTCAGCAGAGTTCGTTCCGTGGTTTTTCCGAGGAGTTGCGCCCACAAAGTGTTCCTAAGCTGTAGCATGTATAAGTCGATAAAGTCCCATAACTCCTGTAAAATTTGTCAAATCAAAATGGCGGCATGATATGATCAACTACGGTTGGTGACAAACAATCACACAAAATTTCAGCAAAATCTGTCCGGTGGTGTAAGAGGAGTTGCGCCTACAAAAAACGTGGCACACGGACGCACGGACGCAGACCATTACTATGTCCCTCCATCGCGTTGCGGCGGGGGACAAAAAGTACCAAAGTTACAAAGTCACTTAATTGTGAAACAAATGTTGCATGAAAGGTGTCAGCCTTGTTTTTACCTAAATTTGACACCCGACAAAACGGCTTTCATCTTTCATTGTATTTTTCAAGGGTTGTTCAATTTTGGATTGTGGCCTCTGATAGTAATTTATAGCATTGTAGGTGTGTACTGATATCCCTTTTTTTTCAATTTACAGATGCTGAGATATGGATACATATATATAAATTTTGATAAGTCAAACATTCGTGAATTGTGGTAACAATTAATTGAAAGGTGTATGACTTGCATGTACTTATCAAGATATAACTCATACCATATATGATGAGTTTCACACAAATAGACATGGCTATTAAATGTTACATAATTACTATCTATAAATCAAAAGTCTAGGCAACATAACATTTATCAGACTGGCAGGTACTCATACATATGATTGTTGATGTGTCGTGATTGTCTTCTGCTAGTTTATTTGTCGGGCAACGGATGACAGCAGTTGTAAGAACCCTTAGCCACTTATTTCCATGTTTGTTGACAACCCCGCATCCATGATCAAATGATACATGGATGAAACGTTATTCGACATTCTACCAATTATATGAATTTCTCTCAAACCGGTGGTAGGGTAACTATGAGGTTTGAGGAAAGCTAATGGTGACTTCAAGATGATAAACAACAATAAACCGTTGTTCCATTGATAACTTCTACCAATATTTGTAGAGACTTTGTCTAATGTTCATTTACTCCAAATACTTTCATTACTTCGGTATTTATATGAAAAAATCTATATATGTTGCCTGTAGGTGCTCTTAATACAAAAGATAAGTAAACATGTAATAAAAATGAACAAAATCAATGAATCTTGAACTAAAAACTAGATATGAAAAAGAAAGGAAATGGGTTAAATGTCAAGGAGACAACATCCATATCCAGGTTAAAACGACCCAAAACAAAGCATCTAGGGGTCAACACAGTAGTGAGGAACCTCACACCATATAGTAAGCCCTAAATTGCCCCTAAAAGGTCAAGTTTCCATGACAGGTGCCAGACTAGCATGAACGTCGCAATAATTCAAATAATCTAAATTTTGTAAGCCTCTTCATTAAAAATTTGAATGCCAAACTATTTCTCAAATTTAATAACTAACAAATAAAGGGATATGAAGTAAAAGTATATGAATAAAATCCCTAAATATACATGATAAAATTTTGGAAATGGAACAACTTTTTTGTTGCTCTTCATTTTGGAAACAAAAAGAGACCTTCCACAAAGAGCAAACACTCATAGTAAGCGGGAGGTTGATGCATCATTAAACCTGATTTAACCCATAATTTTATTTATAAAATGTCCGTTCCAAGTCGGGAATATGACGGCTTGCCAAAAATGTTCTGTGTTGGATTGTGTTTCCCTGATTTAGTCGAATGTTATACGGATTTTCCTTACTGGTCTCTCCCTTTGATCGATTCGGACTTTTGTTGTCACTATTATTTATTTCCTAAATGGTCCCTAGAAATAATTTTACCGGAATTCACTTCGTAGATGTCAAACAACGCTACAATCACGTTATCGCCAACCATGATTGAGGGTTAGTCAACACACGCAACAAAACAACTGTGACAAAGGTGAATGGACGAAAGGCTTACTGTCATATCCTCCGAACATTACACCAATAAACAAAATAAGGACCTGAATTTGAAATTATTTCAAAATTTTCATGAAATCAAGGTTTAGGTAATTTTACACATGGAATGCTGGGAACCTCCTAAGATGAGGTATCTGTGAACCAAATATTATATGTGCAAGCATTATTGTTTAAACCTGCAGTAAGCAGTCGACAATTGGTCAAACTTGTTTACTCCCTTTGGTCTATTGATTGCTCCGCAAGCTGCTTAACGCTGTATAAAATATCAGAAATAGATCGACTAAAAACAAAATAAGATTTGGACTAAACGTCCAAAAAAAATTCTCAAGGTTCAACCAGAGTTACCCAAATCAACTCTCTCTCTTTCAGATTTTACAAAGTTTAGTTTGTGGTCTTTCAAATATTTTGATGCCATCTGCACCGAAGAGACATAAGTTGTCGGAATGGCCATATGCAAAAACTAAATTTAAAGTAATTTTGGTAGGTTGTTCTCTGTAACAATCAAACCAGGGATAATGGCAGTAAAATCTCTGTAGTTCTTAACGTGTCCTGTTACCCAAAACTTGAAGTCATCCATCCAGAAGTTTTACGGTCGACATCACCATCTTGTGGACCGTTATGGGATATCTGTTTCCCAGATGACAACAGATCTTTCCCTTTAATGCTTAATTGTTGTTTCCTCTACCGGATTTGACATGTTCAACACGGCGAGTGTCTTATAAGAAGCAGGAGATGCTTACTCTAACGATGCACCTGATCTCACCCATGGTTTTTTATTGGGTCCTTGTTGTTCATCTTTGTGTGTGTGTGTCTTCATTTTTCTTTTCTGTGTCGTACTTATGTTGTGTCTCTTTCTTTGTTGTTTCCGATGTTGCCATTGTCCTTGGGTTATTCGTTTTGGATCGACGGTTCAGTTCTCACTTACTTTAGTATATATAGATTTTTATTATTTATTTGATACAGCTGAAACATTGATTAATAAATGTTTAACACTTCTTTAATAATCAATTAATCATATTGAGCATTATAAATGAAAATAATATGTTTTCAAAATTTAAAATTGACAAACCCATAATGGAAATTCTTATTATAACGAATGAAAATGTACGGTTTGGCTGCTCAAGTAGATCTAAAATAAAACGCCTTGAAAGTTCTCTAGGCTAATTGTCAATACCAACTCGATGCTGAAAAGCTGATTCTGTATCGCCCATATGAAACTAGGAAGCTTAATAGAACTTATCTTCGCCGCAAAAGTCTTGTTCTGGTCAGGTTCTTACTATATCTGGGATGGCGACCAGAGGGGAAAACAGCTTAAAGGGAAAATTCACAAAATTTTGAATAAGACCTAAATTTACTCTAAGTAATATTGTGAACATGTTGACTAAGTTTTAAGTAAAAATTCGCATGGGTATAGGAGAAAAACGATATTTATTATTCATTTCTTGTACAATTTTTAGCTGGGTGACGTCACCTAGCTAGATCTTGGTCGTTTTAAAATCCAATCATACCACTGTTGTTACCATTATTTAAAGCGTTCAAGTGAGATCGTGAAATAACTAATTACTGTAGAAAAACACGGACAAGCGTGTTACCTTTTTGTCTAAATCTTATTTTTTCTTTCAGCATAACTTCTTCGTCAATTCCAAATTAAATACCAAATTAAATTATTTACTGTGAAATAAAATTTGCTGCTGATGTTTTAAATCGATGCAAAAAGATTACAGAAAAAGTAGTTCAAAATAACAGCAAACATTTACTCTCTACTATTATTACCCTCAAAACAATCTAGGAAGTAACAAATATGTGCACACACATACGCGCGAGGTCCTGCGTTCCAGTGATAAAAAATTAATACCTTTGTAGTGATGTAATCACAACTAAATATACAGAATCAACGTACCTTGTCAAATTTTACCTGTACCATGCCCTAAAGGTAAATATGGCGTGTGCTGCACTAATTACAGATAGAAAAGGCACACTCCTGTTTATGAAAAAATCGCTTATAACACCATAAAAAATCTAATTTGAATTACTTCACCGGTATTAAATAAATGACGGATACAGGATAAAATTAAAAAGACAGATGCAGTTCGATCAGATTTATACGTTTCTGCGAGGGTCGCACATTGTAAAAAAGTTCCATTCACCCTCAAAACTGGAGGATCTGAAAGGGTTGAAATGCTTTTATTTCGTGCAGAAATTTGACAAAAATGACGAATTAGCCTAGACCTTTTTTTTTCATGACCCCCTTTCAGTAGCTGAATCCGTCAGGGACAATTGTTATCAATATATTAGTCCCACTGAGCTTATGTATATAAACATTAACGTAATAAGAGGCTGATATTCGTAATGTCTTTAACATTTTACAATACAAGTGATTTCAAATGCTTAAGTGTAATGGGTTCAAGTTGTCTGAAAAAAATGATAAACTTATAACTTCGTTTATACAGTTGTCTTATACTGTAAACCACAGAGATTAGGCTGTGTTCAGTATACGAAAGTTAGTATTTGAACGTTTATATGCAATTTTACGACACTTTTTATTGCACTTTATAATCTTATTTCAATGCCATATATGCATAGTTTTTATGTGAGTCGAGCATAATACCAAGACCCTGAGCATGCGAAGTTGATGAAATTAACTTTTATAATATGATGGAGTTTATGCACTTTTAGATTGTTTTATTATTGAAATTGACTCTTATGATTTTATACATCTGTGTGTTCCAACGATTCAGCATATGCTGCCCTAAAACTTTATGTGCACGAAAATACGATAAATAAAATGTCCCTTAGCGAAGAACACTACATCAGATTTGGCTTGCACGTTGTATTTTTATATATATATATTATGCACCAATTTCAAAACAAGCCGTCTCCTGCCGCCGACAATACAGCATGACATACCAACGTAGATCTAATGTAAATACAACTGCAATCGGTTTCCAGAAAAAAAAAAAAACAAGATAGAAGTTTCTACCCCGAGTTTCTATACTGTTTGTATGTCTAACTATAGGTACGCGAATAATAAGTCTAAGGTGTGTGTCTCATACCGATTCATGCATAAGGTGCGGAGTTGATTTTGTACACAGCAGGTGGTATCCGGTGTGTAGAAATACCGCAAAGGACTTCTTAGTGCACTAAGAACCATAAAAGTGCACTAAGGACACGATAGAGACATGCTATGTGCACATTGGAGGCGGTATATGAATTGTCGTATAAAAATATATTATTTTGTCAATTTTTATCATAAATGTTTTGTAAATAACGAAGTTATTAGCAGTTTTTTAGGCACGTGCCAACTGCTTTACCTAATCAGGTGATGATTATTGTTGATTGTCAATTAACATCGGTAAGGTAAACAAACATACTAGGTGTTAGCTATTATTATGCAAACAAGTGTGTATGAACCTTAGATGTTCATAATAAAAAAAAAAAAACATTTAAATTTAACGAGTTGCTATAAGAAAATTTGTATGAAAACAAAATATTGCCGAAAAAAGGTTAAAAAGAAAAGTTGTTTTTGTAAAAAAAATAGATTAAAATTTGATAATATTCATCCATTACAGCCTAGTGCCAAAAGTGAGTCAACTCATTTCTTATCCGATTTTCATGAAATTTTCATTGTTAAATAGCTTTTTGTGTACAGTTTATTCCAATAATTTTGAAATATTTTTATGATGTGTAACTTCCATATTATGACGATTTGAACACAAACCGAAAATTTCAAAGTCAAAATTTTTTTGTAATTAAATAAACAAATGAACTTAGAATTATTTCAAAATTACAGGCTTAAACTGCATATCAAACTCCTTTAAACAGTGAAAATTTCTAAAAGTTCTACAGAATTTTTTAAAGCGGGACAGTTTTTACATGAAACGTTATTTTTTTTTTACTTTGGTCAAGAACTTATATATTATACGTCATTGTTTTGGCTTAGAAATAACGAAACTGACCAAAGTAGGTATTTCCCGTAACATAACGAAACACTTTATTTCAACTTTTGACTAAATAATCCGATACATAAGTTAAGGCAGAGACATATAATAATATGTCTCTGGTTATCTATCAATAAATAATGGCAATATTCATGAAAGTTGTAAGTTAGATTCATTTAATTTTTAAATTCAAAAGTTTTATAGTTTATACCGAAAATTACATTACCAGTATTATATAACATGGTTAAAACCCATTCATATTGGGTACAGTTGTCACAGATAATTGACCAATAATTAAAAAAAAAACAAAAACAAACAAATAAACAACAACAACAACAGCAGCAACAACAACAACAACAAGAATAGAACAAAAAAAATTTAAAAAAGACAGAGACAGAGACGGAGACGGATATAATGTTTTATCTAAGATTCAAAACATTTTGTTGAAAAAAAATTCTCTACTGATTATCAAAAGGGACTCAATTTGAAACAAGTATATGCTTGTTTTTTTTAAATCTTTACCGGCATTTAATAATCGAATTTTAAACGTACAAAACTCAAGGTTATAGCTTTTGTTATTGATGTTAGAAATTGCTATGCACTTTCGCCTTTTTAATAATCATTTATTAAATAACATAGTTTTACAACAAGATGTGCAATAAACATGACACATCTATTTAAAAATACCAGTTCAGTTAATGTTACAATACATGAGCACCAATTGCTAAACTTTCACATTTTCGTACTTCTTGAAAAACTTTGTAAATCGCGAAAGTCAGTGATCCGGGTCATTTAACTCATCATAATTTCTATCTTAGTATTCCAGTAACATTTTGTTTAATATAACTTTTACGCAAATCAATATACTTTGGACATTGTAAAATAACTGAAATGGAATTCATCTTCCATTAGATTTTGATTTTACAGAATACATTTTCTTTCATTTCTGGAAATGCCCGTATATAACCACTAGTTTCAGGCAAGACAAGATTTTATTCTTCTTCTCTCTTTTGTCACTTCAGTTGTTTTTTAACGGCACATATTTGTTTATTTTTACTTTTTATTAACTTTTACAATTTTTTTTTGCTCAAGATTTTATTCAATTGATAAAAGAGAGCGCAACAAGAAGATTCATTACTGTTGTTTGTTTAACGGTAATTGTTTTGGCCTTTTTATTTGCATAAATAACTTTTCAGTGAAATATTAGAATATGCTTCATTTTATGTTGATATAAAAATTCAACGTGAAAAAAAACTTTTTAGTTAAAATATTCATAAAATAAAATATTTTATTTATTTATGAGAACATGTATTATCTCCATATTCATACCGATATTTTGTTTATTGGCATTGGTTCCACCTGAATGCGCACATTACACAATAACGATAAAAGGATTAGTGGCACGTGCTTAAAAAAAATCAAATAACTCAGGATTTGATAAAGATACATTTTTAAAAACCTAGAATCTTGTGTTTTAAAACATAAGCTTTCATATGCCACCTCCTTTGTGCAAATAGGACTACTCTTTCAAGTCCTTAGTGCACTTTTATGGTTCTTAGTGCACTAAGGAGGTCCTTTGCGGTATTTCTACGGACCCGGTGGTATCACAGGGTAAATATACTTCGAGGTCGTCATTTTTCCAGGTAAGATCGAGTGATTATACAGGTAGAAGTGGTCGGAGGTGTGTGACACCTGTCATCTCAACAAGCACTTAATACACAGGGGACTACACAACATGCTGTGTACACGTCTGTAACTATGAGTACTTCATGTATAATGAATCCTAAGTTCTACAATGTTTTCTGTTTATTTGTGAACACGAGAACTTCGTAAAACTTCTGGATATATTATCAATTTAATGGTATATTTTTAACAAATGGTTTCATATTTTCAGTTCTGTATTGAATAAATTATAAATCGTTGAATTTAGCGAAAGAAATTACTTTGTATTTGGACAGATAGAGATATGTACTTTCTGTTTTGACACAGGCTTATCGAGTTTTGGCATTTTGTGGTCTTTAGGTATCACGTGACTTTTTAAAGCGACAAGACGACAATATGGCGGTTGATACATCGGGATCTGCTTACAATTAATTCAGTCTTGTACAGTTATCAAAGACAATTGAACAGTAATACATATGTTTATGTGCTAACTAAGATATGAAGAATAAAATATTGAATTTTTATTTTTTTGCGAATTTTCCCTTTAACATTAGACCCTATAAGAATACATAATCAACGTTTCCTCCTTTGTAACTCCTTGGTTAATTGTATAACTTTATTCCCTTCTGATGACCTTCATGGATGGAGTGCGAACATGCTGGACCAAATTTTAAAAGCCTTAGGACACAACCAAAGTAATGCTTGTAGAAGTATATTTGGAACTGGGAAAGCTGGTTTAAAAGATAATATTTGATGGTCTATTGTTATTTTATGTTTACTGCTGGCAAACGTTTTGTATGGATCGATGAACTGAAGAACACTATTTTAAGATTTTCAAACCAAACACTCTTGTAATCAAGCTGGGTTTCAATTGTCCTTACAGATTAAAGATGAGAAGATAAATAAGATCAAATATTAAACTGTTGGGAGCCATCTTTGATGCATGAGAAGAGGACCTACTCTTTTGTGAAGTTAAAAATTTAAAAGACCATTGTGATTTTGTTTGACCCAGTGGTTTCACAAGAGAACAAATTACGTACTGACGAAGCTGACGGACGCCAAATGATGACAGGCTACAGTCAAGTGAACTTAAAATTCGGAATATCTGTTCAGGACCAACCTTCCATTGAGTGTTTCTTAAGAATAGAATTCCTGGGTCCCCCGCCGGTCAAGCAATATACCAGTATACTGTATATGAAATTGCAATATTTTCAAACATTCAGGGCTGTTCCAGAATTAAATGTGTGGGGATACAAAAGTATTGACCAAGGCTGATTTTCGACCTTGACCAAGGTATTAGTGGTATAAACATTTGGTATAAATTGTATGAGAATCCGTCAAAATTTGTAGGCATGAGAGCGCTTACAAGGTCAATTTTTGGTTAATACGGTGTCATGTTTTTGGTCAAAGTCCCATAACTCCGTCAAAAAGTATTGACTGAAGCTGACTTTCAAAATTAAGCAAGGTATTAGTGCTATAAACATTTGGTATAAACTTCATGAGAATCCGTCAAAATTTGTAGGCATGAGAGCGCTAACAACGTCAATTTTTGGCTAAAACGGTGTCGTTATCTTGGTCAAAGTCCCATAACTCCGTCAAAAAGTATTGACCGAAGCTGAATTTTTAACTTGACAAAGGTATTAGTAGTATAAACATTTGGTATAAATTTCACGAAAATCTGTCAATATTTGTAGGCATGAGAGCGCTTACAAGAAAGTGTGACGGACGGACACGCGGATGCACGGACGGACGCCCAGCATTTCTATGTCCCCGCTCTGCGTTGCGGCGGGGACAAAAATTTGGTTTTATTTACTTCCGCATTATCATCGGAGATGATCACTATATAAATAGTCAGACACACTTTCTGCGCTGGTGACCATATTTTTCTCTACTGGAATGTAATCCGGTAAAGGTTGGCTCAATTTGCTTATCAAATTGAGGATGGGATTATCAAAACGTAAAAAGCAAAAAGACAAACATTTTCTGAACTGGTACATGTAATCCAAAGATTTTTAGGATATCTTATAAAATAAATTCTCACTAGGCATTGATGTTATCTTACTGTCCGAAAAGAGGCTGGTGCAATAATATTTTCATATAACAAATGTGCCTATTTTGTTAAATGTGCTGACATGATTTTGAGTTGTTAATTGTTGTGTTTCATAAAATGACAGTTATAACAATAATACCAAACAGACTTGTCAAAAGCCGTAATCCAAAGGCAAAAATATAAAATAGGATAAAACCATCAGAAAAAATTGTTTGTAAGTTGAATGGTCATGACATGGTACAGGCATATCAAAAGGAATGGTGGATTATATTATTCTATTGCATACCAAACTTCCACTTCCATTTCGGTAGTCTCCGGTAGGTAATCAACATCAATTGTTATTGAAAAATCGTAGTAAGAGATCGTAGACAATTAAAAAACATGTTCATCGCGGTTCTAAGTAAAACAAAACTTTGAATTACATTCCAGGCCGAAACTATAAGTTTTTCAAACGGGACTGATATCTATTCAAGAATTCCTTTAATGATTGTATGAAAGTGAATTGTTTTGAAACCCTCTTTAATAAGGCGGTCACACAGATACCTATACCTCTTGAATTCTGGATTTAACTCTCTAAACAGATGTAGATCTAGTAGTTTCTGTTATTTCTTTATCTCTAATCCTGGAGGATATATTGATTGGATCTATTGGGCATAAGATACGTTATTAATGTAAAAGATCATCATCAATGTATCAAAGTGAAATAGACCATTTGCCAATTCAAACGGAATTCCCGAATTTGATCTCGCGTTTTACAAACTTGGACAAAGGGAAGCAACTCTAGACCGGACAAACACGGTTAGTTTCCAACGTAAACTAACCAAAATGTAAAAATTATTTTCTCTTGACCTGTAAGGATTCCAAACTTCGACTTTGGTGAACTTTATCAAAATAATATGACCTTTTATGTGCCTGTTTTATTTGCTTTATATCCCAATAGATTTCATATACCAGAATGCTGATTTATAAGGGTTTCTTCGGTAAATGTGACAACCTGTCCGGTGTCACGTGACGTTGATTGAGTCAAAATTTTAAAGAAAGGAACCAAAGTCGGTAATTGGCAAATCACCTATTGGATGATCTCGCTTCTTTTATTTCATGAGTCTTTACGAATCCCTAGAAATTTCATTGTCGTAGAAGTAAAAAAATAAGTCTGAAAATAAATAGACAGATTGATTGATTACTTAGAGTTTACCGTCCAAAGAGCAATATTTAAGCTAGATAAGGACAAGATCAAGTTATTCAATCAAAAAAAATAGAAGTGAAAGAAGAAAGAAATAAAAGTGGAAGAAACAACTGGGACGAGTTTTGATTGCCACTTGAAAAGATGACAAATTGGTAGGGACAGGAAACTTAGACTTCTCTGCAACCCCAGTGAGTCTGCTCTATAGAAGGAAGCGTGACGTTTCTCCACACAGTTGATAGCAATGGTTAGCGGTCTGGCTTTCTGTATCTTGACCTGACTATCCCGCATAGACAAGGCATTCAGTCATCAACCATGTGGGGATGCGCCCTGCAGCTTTGAAGCCGGGGCTTCCGAAAATCGAATCAGGTGCTTGAAGTCTGCGAATAAAGGAGCACAGCTCGTGCCCAATGGTAGAATTATAGATAAACTAGAGGCTCAGACACTGAGCCTGTATCGCTCACCTACCAAAATGCTGAAGCAGGGTTTTCGATGTTCTGCATGGCGGCCATGTTTTTTTATGTGAATTCCCATAGAGCCAAAATAAACTATGTTCTGTGCTGGCAGCCATGTTTTTTATTGGATCGGAACGAAATGAGCAATCTTTGTTACTGACCTTCAGTTCATCATTCTTGTAAAGTTTGGTTGAATTTGCTTCAGCAGTCTCAGAGCAGAAGAAGAAAATGTGAATTTTCCCATAGGTCCAATGTTAAACCTAAGTTCTGCGGTGGCAGCCATTTTTTTTATCGGATTGGAAGGAAATGAGCAATCGTCGTAAAGGACCTTCCATACATCATTCCTGTAAAGTTTGGTTGCATTTGCTTCAGTGGTTTCAGAGGACAAGATGAAAATGTGAATTTCCCATAGGGCCAATGTTAAACCATGTTAAGTGCTGGCGGCCATGTTTTTTATCGGATAGGAACGAAATGAGCAATCTTTGTTAAGGACCTTTAGTAAATCATTCCTGTAAAGTTTGGTTGAATTCGCTTCAGCAGTTTCAGAGGAGAAGAAGAAAATGTGAATTTTCCCATAGGGTCCAATGTTAAACCTAAGTTCCGCGATGGCGGCCATGTTTTTTATCGGATCGGAACGAAATGAGCAATAATCTTAAAGGACCTTCCATACATCATTCCTGTAAAGTTTGGTTGAATTTGCTCCAGTGGTTTCAGAGGAGAAGATGAAAATGTGAATTTCCCATAGGGCCAATGTTAAACTATGTTCCGTGCTGGCGGCCATGTTTTTTATCGGATCGGAACGAAATTAGCAATCTTTGTTAAGGACCTTCAGTACATCATTCCTGTAAAGTTTGGTTGCATTTGCTTCAGTGGTTTCAGAGGAGAAGAAGAAAATGTGAATTTTCCCATAGTGTCCAATGTTAAACCTAAGTTCCGCGCTAGCGGCCATGTTTTTTATCGGATCGGAACGAAATGAGCAATCTTGGTAAAGGACCTTCCATACATCATTCCTGTAAAGTTTGGTTGAATTTGCTTCAGTGGTTTCAGAGGAGAAGATGAAAATGTGAAAAGTTAACAGACGACGGACGACGGACGCCAAGTGATGGCAATAGCTCACACTGACCCTTTGGGTCAGGTGAGCTAAAAATGCAGCGTAAAATTATAATTTATAATCCCTTGTAATCTAGCATTTCATTTCCTGTACGTCTGTGCTTGGGATTCATTTGAAGTGCCTAATTCATAATTACCTCCATAAACACTCTTCATCTCGGCAATTTGTGCGTTTGTTCTAGATAAGAGGATTTCAATCAGGACTGATTCATCTGTACCTAATCCCTGAAAATAAAACAAACCATACCTACAATGTAATGATCAACAATTTCAAAAAATGAAAACGAAATTATCGATGCAAAACATGACAATTATAAAAACTAGGGCTCTCAAAAGCCTGTATAACTCACCTGGTCCATGACTGGCATAAACTGCAGCCCAAACTACCTCAATGTTAAAATGTCTCATTTTTTTCTAGAAGTTTCAAAGAAGATCTTTGAACATGTTTTCCCATAGGGTCCAATGTTAAATTATGTGCCCGCTGGCGGCCATCTTGGATTAGGTGCAGACTTGTCAGATATATTTTTTAAAGAAGACCACTTTAAGGCCTATTGTGACCAAGTTTGATTCCAACTGACCAAGTAGTTTAAGAGAAGGTCTTTGAATGTGTTTTCCCCATAGGGTCAAATGTTAAGCTATGTCCCCTGCTGGCGGTCATATTGGAATAGATGTGGACTTACCAGACACATTCTTCAATGACGACCAACTATGTACAGTTGTCACCAAGTATGGTTCTAATTGGGAAAGTAGATTTAGTGGTTCCCATGGTAATTGAAAGCTCCACTATCCATTACAACCCATTTCAGACCACACTTCAAATCAAATTGGGCAGGGGGTCCCCTTATAATCCAGGTTATATGTATTGCTGAAATCAAAGCATTCCAAATCCCCCTTTCAAATAAAATGGCAGGGGTTCCCCTTATAATATAGTTTATACATATTTCTTAATTGTGAAGAAAAATATGTAATGGAAAACATTTTTTCACAGATTCAGAGTTCTGGTTTGGTTTCTTTGGCAACTGAAAACTCCTCTATCTATTACAACCCATTTCAGACCACCATTCAGAAAAAATTTGGGCAGGGGTTCCCCTTATTACCTAGACAATTCATATTGCTAAAATCAATTATAATCTTTGAGTTTCAGGAAATTTACAAAAAATCAGAATACACATATGTATTTTCTTTCATCTAAGATTTTATTTTAACTGGACGTTGCAGAAGACTTTGAGAATTTATTACCTCTCTTTTCTTAATTTTGACTTTTCATTATATCTAATTTCTAGGTTAATGGCACCCGAAAAACGGTGTTTGTTTACATAATTAGAACTAATAAATGAATTGAACATGTTCTAGTATTATAAAGAGTACTTTCATATGAAAAATTAATCTTTTTTAGCTATTTTTGTTATCAAATAATACCAACATGTGATTTTAGGCTTTATTTCCTGATTTTAATGAAATGTTTTGTTCTATTTTTAGAAGTTGTGACCTTGACCTTTGTGGTACAAACCTCAAAATCATTACAGTTCCTCCTCTGATCATAAGTCATGTCTGTGCAAAGTTTCATTTAGATATGACATGTTGTTCTCAAGATATTGGGCAGAAACCAACAGTTGACCCCCAAACACATGGACACCCAGACACTATTAATTAATTTATAAGTTACAACTCGACTCAAAATGTAGTCCTTGACATACTGAACATTTTTGCATTTGAATCTTAACCTCTTTTACAAATTGTTTTTGAAATATAAGGCAAAATGTATTAAATTATGAAAATTTGACCAATAAAGGGCATTAACTCCTATATCTGCATTCAGATTTTCTTCAAAATTTCCAGATGGGTAGAGCTTGATATGGTGAACATTTTTGTTATAGTTTCTTTGATAAAAAATAAAAATTATTAAAATTTTGAAAATTTTTCCGGAAAAAGGGCAATAACTCCAAAATGGGTAATCAGATTTTATTCAAAATCGCAGGGCAGGTAGATCTTGTCATGCTGATTACTTTTACCTCGGTAGATTTTTGATATCTGTAACAGTATTTGAGTTATTTGCAAAAAAACAGCAATGTATTCCTATTTGTTATTTTTAGAAACAGCAGCCATGTTGTTTGGTCCTCGGACTCATCGGATAGAATTTTGAATCTAGATACCCTGGTGATGATTTAGGCCAAGTTTGGTTGAAATTGGTTCATTGGTTTCAGAGGAGAAGATTTTTGAAAAAGTTTACGACGGACGACGGACGCCAAGTCATGGCAAAAATCGATAATGTTCACATATAGTATGATTCATTCTCTGTAGGAAACCTGTTTGAGGAATACAAGTAAAGGATTATGCTGATACCCATTTCATAGCTTGATATTAACCTATGAATAATAAAGATAGCGCTTTTACCTCTGTTGCCATGAAAACGATGGCTTCCGCTTTTGAACCTTTACAAAAAACCCTATACAGACACTTTTCAATATACAAATATTTCAAGGATGATCAGTGCATTTCGGATATAATTGTCGACAGTTTTGCCACCTTTTCAGCCTTTAGAAAAGGCACAAGTTGCATATACTTTTTATGACTATTTTAGTCATTCAAAATCAATAGAAATATCGATGGGGAAAGAATAACAATCAATGTTACAGTTGGTTTCCATGGGAATAGGGCAAAACTGACCGTTTTTTTGCATAAACTAGCGACAAAATAGTGTTTGTAGGGGTATTTATTATATCTAAAAATAAACATCTTTCTAACTTATTTAAAAACCTTGAACCCATTTTCAGTTCAAGGATCTTACTGTCAAGAACAACTGACAATTGAGCTTTTGAAAAGGGTCAATTTAAAAATAGATTTTTAATATCTTGAAGATGAGGTAAATGACCTTTAAATCATTCCAATGATATTACATGTTCACTGAAACTAAAGGCAAACATCAATGGTAAGGTAAGTGGCAAGTACAATTCTACAGCTTCCAAGGTAACGCTAATTTAACAGCGAGACACTTATTATTATCAAACTGTGAATTTTTATTTTTATTTTTTATAACTTAACAGAGTGAGACTGTCTTTTATGTATGTGTTGGTGCCTTTCCTGAAGATTGACCTTGACAAGTGACAAAATAAGCATAATTTTTCAACGATTTGCAGTGAAAAAGGTCAATTGCTTGACTCATTAGATAGTTATGTTTTGATGTTCTTAGAGATGGTAAATGATATATGAAATGTATTTATTTTTTTTCTTTTTTTAAAAAAATGGAATTCAAGAGTGCACCTTTCAGATATTTTGAAATTGCTCAAAATTACAATGGATGTCAATAATAACAAACTTAGCCTTTTTTTAACTCACGGCTTAATGCCGACATATAAAAGGAAAATCCGCTATCCACGTTAATAATTTATCTGAGATTACAGAGATTCAGTTAAATTGTCTAAATAACAGGTATATGGCAATTTTTTTCTTTTCTGTCCCCTAGTCATGTGGTGTTCTTATTTATAGGCATTTTCGATGTTGCCGTACGTTGTCCCTGGATAGTTCATTTTTTGACCTATAGTTCGGTTCTCACTTACTTATAATACAATTGTCCATTATGTTCTACAATATTTTTTAATATATCTTTGATAGGGTTGCCTACATTCTAATGGGAAAACATTTGCGCCTTTTTATGTTCAGTATTACTCGTATGAACCGGATATTTTTACAGGAACAAAAACAAATAGCCAAGATATTTAATTTCAGTTTCAGATAATGTATATTCGATGTGAATTTTTCATAATAATCAAAGATTATACGATTTTTACATCGGTTCAACCAAGTGAGCTTGAAATTAAAGCTCAAACATCCAACTTTGTTTCATACCTTGACCTTTTGTTACATATTGATGAGCTTGACATCGGAAATCCAGGCTATATGAAAAAGTGATGATTTTATCTTCATTTTTGTGAACTTCCTACGCAGCAATAAGAATATCTGACCGGTGTTCGGTGTATATGTTACAGGGAATCTGTGCAATGCGTGTAATCCTAAAAAATCAGGGAATACATTTAATCACTTACTCGCATAGGGAATACGTGAAATCCCTAAATTTTTCCAGTGATTGCATGCAATCCCTGATTTTTCTTTGAATATTTACACGTTTTCCCTGACCCTCATACTCAAAATAAAATAACATTGCAAATGGTTCTTGTGGTTTAATTATTTTAAAAAAAAGCGTAAATGCAATATCAAAAGAAATGGTACACCAAATTTGATTGTTCAGTATTCATTGTAATAATAAGTACTGTCCGTCTTAACAAACCTCTAAATAATTTGATGCGAAATTAACATAAAATTAAAGTATAATTGTCCTTAGTGTAACTACTTTTCAATATAAATCTGGAATAAGTACAAAAATTAAGGAGGTAATATACTGTTTTTTCGTTGAATTCGACCCTACACTTACATATCAACTTTGTCAGAGAGTCAATTTTGAGATATCCTTAAAAGTGTTATTATATCCATATCACATGCGGTATTATCCCGAGTTACCAATATCAGCCCGAATGCCTCTGACCCGAGGGATGATATTGGTCGGGGGATGATACGGCATGTGATATGGATTTTGCCATGTATTATACAGTTAATCATATGTTTAGTAATAATTCTCTTATGATGCACGCTCATTATCTACGCCTTGCACGAATAGTTATTTGTGGTACACAACGAGACTTTGAAGCTGGAGTAAGATATGAACTTGTTGTCTACCTTTTACAGGAATTTCATTGGTCGAGTGCCAAAAAATGATGTTCTATTATTTTCTCGATGTTTCTATTGGGCCACTGTGAAATCTCGTTGGCCGTGATTTACGTTACCTGTCAACTGCAGTTCTGCACTTAAGATTCATTGCATTTATTTATGAAAATCATAAGAGAAATAGTTTTAACAACTCGAAAGAATTGTATATCGCTGGATATCAACTCTCGTTATGGTATTGCTGCGGTCAAGGTAGTGGCAAAACTTTTATTGTAATGAAATCAAGATTAACACCCCAAGCTTACACAATGTGTAAGATTCATCGATGTCAAATGTCTACATTGTAGATATATCAGACGTGAAAACCTGACAAATGTATACAATGTTGTCTTTGTACGACGGCGAGTAATGGGGTGTAAATCTTAATTTCGGTAAACTGAAAATTTTGCCACTTGCTTGACCGCAGCAATAAACTCGCCAAAGGCTCCTTCATTATTTTTTGAAATTACATAACTCCAGTTGATATTCATCGATATACAATTCTTTCTTGTTATGAAAACTATAAATACAGACTTTTTGAATATGTGATACAGTGCATGGCATTCATTCCGTATTTACACTATGACGTCATACCCTTTATCGCATGGCTTACCCTTTATCACACACCCTTTATCGCATGGCTAGCCCTGTATCGATATCATACCCTTTTTCAATTTTTTTTTCAATTTGGCTATTTTATTAAAAAAATTGAGGGGTAATTTGGGGGGGGGTAAAAACAATTTTGGGGAGAAAAATTTGTTTGGGGATGATTTTTCTGTAGGATAAGTAAAAGAAATCTAGCAAACCTTTTCGCTTGACATGTTAGATTTTATTCCAACAAAGTCCAGTCCTTTCCGCCCATTTTGAAATTTTCTTCTTCACAAAAATACATGCATTTTCTCTTGCCAATTTCAATTTTTGACAGTATTTTTGGGATTAAGTAGTCCCCTGCTTATAAATATGATAAAAGTTTTTATCATATACTTACTCATGATATGTGTCTTTTTGCATGTGTCATAAAGAAAGAACTAAGCCAGTCATATCTTCAGCGGGTGTAATATGAAATCCTTATTACACGGGCGTGTAATATGAAATCCGTATTACATGGGGTAAAATATGGATTTTTCAAAATGGCGACTTCATGGAATTAACAAAGATTCACATATTTAAGTATAATTTTACCGACTAATTTCATAAATCAATTTATCTATTTACTGGGAAAAAGCAACATTTTTTCGGATTTTTAGGGTACCCTCGTCACAAGTTTCTTACTATTATGTACTGTAATTTTCCAGTTAATGACCCGCGTTGTTATGAAAATATTTTTGTAGCTTTTTTAAGAAAGATGCCAGTGTAAGCAAACATTAAGCAAGAAAATCACCTTGAATCAATTTTCAGCTATTCCAGGACCATTTTCCAATTTTAAGCGTTGACTTATCACACACATGTATAAGCTATGACGAAACCACAATCTCATTTGCATGATATTGCGTGAAAATATTGCAAGCAATTTCTTTACAAATTTCAGTACAAGTATGCTTACATTTAATGGTAGGAGATACATTCCGTTTGAAAATACTTATTACACTGTCTGTTGAATGAGAAAAACTAAACACGAGGCTAACTATCTCTCAGTGAAATGTAAAACACACTTGAAAGAAACAAAGTGAGGTGACAAAGCCTTTATTCCAAGGCTATATTCATTTAATTTAGTGAACATTTCATTGTTTCATTTTAGTAAATAGCGAGTGGTCTACATTGAATTTGTTTAACATAATAAATACAAAATACCGAAGTTACTGTAAATTTAGATATGAAGTTCAAAATGATGTCCAAAATGAAACCAACATTTTCCCTTTCAACAAATTCCGTTGAAAAATACAATGACTAAATGACACACATTTTATAGAAGAATATTGTTTAACATGATTTCATTTTATATCATGTATGAAATAAAGAAGAGTTAAACTGGTCAATTGTTGAAGTATATGATAAATAGTTTATGATATGGCATTTTTCATATCATATCCCATATTGTCTCTTGACCCATATTAGCCCACTCAAAAAGAAATATTGATTCGTTTTGAAATCCCCGTATTTGATTGGTAACGAGTACTTCCCATCATTTTCGTAACTGTGTTTTATCAGTCAGTAAAACTACAGCAGTGCGTGACTCCTTGACAACAACAAAAGTAAACAAAGACGGCGGAGTAATCCAAACTATAAAAATGGCGCATCATCCACGAATTTCGTTACGTTATCTAGCCTGAAAACTGTCCATTTCCGGAATGTAATTATAAGTATTGAAATTGAGTTTTATTGTCGTGTAAAAGGGTGGACCGTAGCACATTTTTCACATGAAGCGCTAGCGCGCTTCATTCAAAATGTGCTACGGTCCACCCTTTTCCACTCCAATAAAACTACAAAATATTGCATTCAATTCTTAAATAACTTTCACAGAAGAGCACTATAAAATCCAAAAGGGCAGTCAACAATTATATCTCTCAAAAACAAAGATTGACCAAATAATTTCAAGCATAATTTGTTACAAGTAAAAGATGTTACGTTTGGTTCGGGTTTCTAAGAAAGTATGCAAAAACATTTCATTTTCATATAACTTTATGTAATCCGTAGGATTTTTAGGAAATTTCATGTATTCCCTAAATCTGCCAGGAATAACGTGAGATCTGAGTTTGTCAGGGATTACACGCAATCCCTAATTACACAGATTCCCTGTAACACACACACACACACACACACATATATATATATATATATATATATATATATATATATATATATATACGTGTCTATAGTTTTAATCTAACAATGCCATTGTAATTTACATTCTCAAAATCATCTGACAGACAGATTGAATTTTTGGTTGATCCATGACTGGATTCGAACTTTCAACTCTGTGTACATCTTAGGCACAGCGCCTAGCATGTTAACCAGAGGTGATACCCCTAGACTACGTCCAGTTCCTCAAAAGAAGAACTTTCGATATATATATATCAAAGGAATAAGATCACTGTCTTAGAAACTTCTAAGGCAGGTATATCTTCAGATGCACCTAATAATATCTTCATTTTTCTACTGAGATTCAAAAAGCTAATGTCTTAGTATTGTTGCGTTTTTGCTCATTTTCGTAAGAACACTTTGCAAGTTAATGTTATGTTAGTTGACGGTTCCGCATCAATTGCTTGGTCACAATGTATTTGTAGACTTTGGATCATGCGCATTTACTTCAAACCCTTTTGTTGTTTATTCAAATTAGAAAAAAACAAGAATATGTGTCTAACGGACACAATGCCCCGCCTAACAACTATTTTGAACAATACTATATTTCGTAATCAGGCATGAAGTTGGTTGCATAGATATATTTTTTTCATGATTTCTGTTTAATTATACCCCATGAGTATTTATAATTTAATAGGTGTTTAATGATAATAGGCTTACATCGTTTACAGAAAAGAAACTTAAACCTATGGATAAATCTGAAACCATCCCCCTTTTTTCCGTGATCAGTGAAGCATGAAGTTGGTGGCATGCGTAAAATATTATTATAATTTTTGTTTATTTATATACTAATGTATATTTATATACAGTTTCATAATATTAGCATACATCTTTCACATAAAAAATACTTCTGCATCAAGTCGCATAATACGCCCGTCGTCACCCCTTCAAAACTTTAAGTGATTAAAGAATGTGGTTCTCAATTTAGAATACACCTATAACTGCCCAATTAAGCATGATATCTCTTTAATAAATCAATCTGCAAAGTTTGAAGTGAGCTGATCAAACTATTAATCTGTTAGAGTGCGTTATGTATAAAATTGACTTAAATTTGAAAAAATAATGTCCCATAACTCTTGCAAGAAAAATCGAAATTTCACGAAAAAGTATACAGACCATGAAACCATCATATCCAATACCTGTACAAAGTTTGAAGTGAACTAGCCATAGGGTTGTCAAGTTAGAGCACGACATGTGAAAAATTGTCATAGAATTCATAAATAAAGTTCCATAACTCCTGAATGAAAAATCAAAATTTTACGAAAAAGTATACAGATCATGAGGCCATCATACCCAATATCTTTACAAAGTTTGAAGTGAATTGGTCAAAGACTTGTCAAGTTAGAGCGCGACATGTGAAAAATTGCCTTAAAATTGACAATTAAAGTCCAATAACTCCTACAAGAAAAATAGAAATTTTCACAAAAACGTATATAGATCCTGCGTCCATCATACCCAATACCTCTACAAAGTTTGAAGTGAATCAACCAAAGGGTTGTCGAGTTAGAGTGCGACATGTAAGAAATTGCCATTAAATTGACAATTAAAGTTCCATAACTCGTACAGGAACGAAAAAGTATACAGATCGTAAGTCTATCCTACCCAATACCTCTACAAAGTTTGAACTGAATCGACCAAAGGGTTGTTCAGTTAGAGCGCGACGTGTAAAAAGCTGCCTTAAAATTGACGAATAAAGTCCCATAACTACTACAAGAAAAAATGAATTTTCCCGAAAAAGTATATAGACCGTGAGGCCATCATACCCAATACCTCTGCAAAGTTTGAAGTGAATTGGCCAAATGGTTATCAAGTTAGAGCGCGGCATATGAAACGGACGGACAGACAGCCGGACGGACGGACGGACAGATAATCGGACATTGCTATACCATAATACGTCCGTCATTAGACGTGCGTATAAAAACTTCAACCTAAGGGTAAACTTCAAACTATCCCCTTTTTTCTATGATCAACGAAGCATGAAGTTGGTAGCAAAGATAAATTTTTATTATGATTTTTCTTTAATCATACCCTAATGTGTCTTTATTTAAAGTTTCATGATAAAAGCATACATCCTTCAAAAAAAAACTTAAACCTAAGGGTAAACATCATACTACCCCCCATTTTGCGGTGAATCATGAAGTTGGTAGAAAGGATAAATTTTTATCATGTTTTTTGTTTAATTATGCCCTAATGTGTATTTATATTAAGTTTCCTGATAATAGCATACATCCTTTACAGAATAAAAACTTCAACCTGAGGGTAAACCTCATACTACCCCCCCCCCCTTATTTCCATGATCAGTGAAGCATGAAGTTGGTGGCTTGGATGAATTTTTATTATGATTTTTGTTTATTCACAACCTAATGAGTATTTATGTAAAGTTACGTGATAATAGCATACATCCTTCACAGAAAAAAAACTTAAACCGCAGGGTAAACCTGACTTGGGACGGACGAACGGACGAACGGACACACCCAAACACTATA
Source organism: Modiolus philippinarum (assembly GCA_002080025.1). NCBI lineage: Eukaryota > Metazoa > Mollusca > Bivalvia > Mytilida > Modiolidae > Modiolus > Modiolus philippinarum. The sequence goes on from MJUU01062647.1 coordinate 151,593, forward strand.
TGCCCCTCTACTATCGTAGGCGGGGCATAAAAATGAAACATTTAAATTTCATGTACATGTATTCCTAAACAGCTTAATGTTAATGATACTAATTTAATTTGTAAAGTAAGGTAAAAAAATGTCATGACAGTTTTATACAACAAATGTTTGGCTTCGCTTTATCAGAAACTAAGCTTTGATTGTGTAAACCTTGCTGTTTGGCTGTTTTCAAGGAATCATGTAAATGGCAATGCGAAAAATTGAATTTATTTTTCCAATTATCACAACAATTTTCAACAGTCATAACAAACAAAATCTGATTTATGAAATATTCAAAGTCCTTGCTTTTCCATACTTTTTTGAACGAAAGTTGACTTTTTTAAACGAAAGTTATAGCCCATCGAATTCATAGAATTTCACACGCGCATTTAAAATGAACTGCATTTTGGCAGTTGTTAAAGTCCTTGCCTTTCCTGTCTTGCAAGTTGATAAAAGAAGGAGTCCTGGCATATCCTAAATATTCGAACTTCTTTACAACTACAAGAAATCAGAGCATCAATCACAAAATTTAAACAGACAAAACTTCACAGTCACACAACAACATTACAATTTCATTACCTTTAGTATGACATTTTATGCCCCAAGCTGGCCACATATAACAAATTAGAGGCTCTGGGACTGAGCCTGAATCGCTCACATGCTTCTAATGCAAGCTACGCTGATGACCAACAATGATATTTTTTCCCTTATGGTCTAATGTTAAGCTATAGTTTTGTTGAATTGGCTTCATTAGTTTCAGGTTAGATCATCATTATGTTATTTTCCCTAAGGATCCAATGTAAAACTATGTTACATGCTCGTGGCAAGATTTTTTGTCAGATCCAATCAAAATGACCTATCATTGTACAGAACCTTCCATACATCATTCAAATTCAGTTTACTTTAATTTGCTTCAATAATTTCACAGTAGATGCAGTAGTTGATGAAAATGATTGATTTCCCTGAGGGTCCAATGTTAATTTATGTTCTGAATAGTATTTAATGATCCAAGCTGACTAAGGATAGCAAAAAGGGGTAATAACAAAATTACCGAGCAGAGTGGTCAAGAGCCGAAGTCCATGAGACAAGACAAATCAGGTGGATAACAACGACAAACTTGTCGACCGTAAAGATCAATAACTTATCATAATTAAGAATCGCAAATTTTTCCATGGCCATGAAATCTGCAAGCAAAGTGTTCAGAATGACATTTTATAACCAAACCAACAAACAAATAACAATAAATGGTCAGAATTATTCATTTTAATTTTACCGCAGCTATGAAAGTTGCAAACCTATAGTCAACCAACCCAAAGACTACTATCGAGGATCAATCTTTTTTTATCGCAACCATTATCTCATCCAAGTAATTTGAGAAATATATTTCCACACAACCATGATTACACCGTACAACCGGGTTGTATCATTTTCATCCTCAGCTGATTGATATGATCATCGATGTTTGTTTACGTGCAGGGAAGTAGAACATTGGTATCAAGATTTTTTAATATTTTTCACCATTCTGAGCACGACCATGAATTGATTTGGATGTAAAAACATTGATTATAAGTCACTTGATGAAAACAATAAATAACTTTCTTATAACATGTACATTTTGGCAGACTTTAAATCAAATTTACACTGAAAATCACGCCAAATTCTCAAATCTTGAACTTCAATTCCTTATTCCATACAACTTCGTACTAACTAGTTATTATTCAACATCAGGACTAAAGATGTACCTTTTACCTTTACTTTTATGTATAAAGTATTATTCAAATGTCAGGTGTTCTTGTTTAATTTGACATTACTTGACAAAACAAGAAGAAAATAGATTACGATCTCCGACCGATACATGAAACGATCAACTGCAGATTTTATCTAAGTAACGATACAGTCAACAACCGTAACAAAAAACGATTAAATGACAGTACTATATAGTATTTCCATTTTTATACCCATCAAAAACGAAATTTAGGGTACATTGGTTTCAGTTTGTGCGACTGTGCGTTTGTCCCACTGTGTGTCCGGCCATCCAATTTGTGGCATTGTTGTACTATAATTATTATCTAATATAACTAGAGGCTCAGAGACTGAGCCTGTATCGCTCACCTGACAAAACGCTTCTATGCCGTGCATGACAAAAAATGATCATGTTTTTTTTACCAATGGGGTAGGGTGTTTAGGTATGTTCTCAATTAGCACCGGTGTGTTTTGTCTGATCCTATTGAAATGAGTAATTTTTGCAAAGGACCTTCTATACATTTATAATAAGTATAATTTACTTTAATTGTTTTGAGAAAAGATGATGAAAAGGATGGTTTTCTCATACTGGGCTCCAATGTTAAACTATGTTCTGCACTTGGGCAAATGTTTTTTGTCGGATTGAAATGAAATGTGCAATTTTTGTAAAGTACCTTCAGTCATAATTCCTGTAAAGTTAGGTTGAATTTACTTCAGTGGTTTCAGAAGAGTAGATGAAAATGTGATTTTCCCATAGGGTTCAATGATAAACTATGTTCCGTGCTGGCAGCCATGTTTTCTAATGAATTGTACCTAAATGAGCAATCTTTGTTAAGGACCTTCTATTCATACTTCCTGTAAAGTTTGGTTGAATTTGCTTCTGCAGTTTCAAAGGAAAAGATGAAAATGTGATTTTTCCCATAGGGTCCAATGTTAAACCTAAGTTCCGCGCTGGCGGCCATGTTTTTTATCGAATCAGAACGAAATGAGCAATCTTTGTAAAGGACCTTCCATACATCATTCCTGTAAAGTTTGGTTGAATTTGCTTCAGTGGTTTCAGAGGAGAAGATGAATATGTGAAAAGTTAACGGACGACGGACGGACGACGGACGGACGACGGACGACGGACGCCAAGTGATGACAAAAGCTCACATGGCCTGTGGCCAGGTGAGCTAACAAAAGGGATTAGACATAAGTTTTTCAAAGTTATGTAGTCCGTTTCCATACATATTATTTATTACACTGAAAACACATTCTATATTAGAATAGAATGGAACATACAACATTAAAGTCAGTTATTGGTTTAAGTTTATACAAGAAATACATGATAAAGGGGTTTCAATATGAAAAGGAAAAAGGGGAAAAAAGACAAAAAACTCAAAAATCCATTTACATATTCTGTTCACATGACCATTTAATTGCACCTTAAGCTTGGATTTTTTTTCTCAATTTATCCTAAATACTTTCAACAACTAAGATGCAAATGCTTTAGTCCGGCCTTGCCGAAAACGCTATTTTTCAGTCCCTCAAAGTCATTTACTTTTTTAGCTCACCTGGCCACAGGCCATGTGAGCTTTTGCCATCAATCGGCATCCGTCGTCCGTCCGTCGTCCGTCCGTCCGTCTGTCCGTTAACTTTTATTCAAAGATCTCCTCTGAAACTGCTGGGCCAATACTAACCAAACTTGACCTGAATCATCATCAGGGTATGCTCTTTCAAGTTTGTGATTTTTATGTTTGTAGACCAAACAGCATAGCCGCTGTTACTAAAAATAGAACATAGGGGTAAATTGCCGTTTTTTTTTTTTTGCAAATTACTCGAAAACCGTTAAAGAT
>MJUU01062647.1:155198-167063 GCA_002080025.1 Modiolus philippinarum
GTAGATGAAAATGTGATTTTCCCATAGGGTCCTATGTTAAACCATGTTCCGTGCTGGCGGCCATGTTTTTCGTCAGATCGGAACGAAATGAGCCATCTTTGTTAAGGACCTTAAGTACATCATTCCTGTAAAGTTTGATTCAATTTGCTTCAGCCTTTTCAGAGCAAAAGATGAAAATGTGATTTTTCCCATAGGGTCCAATGTTAAACCTAAGTTCCGCGCTGGCGGCCATGTTTTTTATCGAATCAGAACGAAATGAGCAATCTTTGTAAAGGACCTTCCATACATCATTCCTGTAAAGTTTGGTTGAATTTGCTTCAGTGGTTTCAGAGGAGAAGATGAATATGTGAAAAGTTAACGGACGACGGACGGACGACGGACGGACGACGGACGACGGACGCCAAGTGATGACAAAAGCTCACATGGCCTGTGGCCAGGTGAGCTAACAAAAGGGATTAGACATAAGTTTTTCAAAGTTATGTAGTCCGTTTCCATACATATTATTTATTACACTGAAAACACATTCTATATTAGAATAGAATGGAACATACAACATTAAAGTCAGTTATTGGTTTAAGTTTATACAAGAAATACATGATAAAGGGGTTTCAATATGAAAAGGAAAAAGGGGAAAAAAGACAAAAAACTCAAAAATCCATTTACATATTCTGTTCACATGACCATTTAATTGCACCTTAAGCTTGGATTTTTTTTCTCAATTTATCCTAAATACTTTCAACAACTAAGATGCAAATGCTTTAGTCCGGCCTTGCCGAAAACGCTATTTTTCAGTCCCTCAAAGTCATTTACTTTTTTAGCTCACCTGGCCACAGGCCATGTGAGCTTTTGCCATCAATCGGCATCCGTCGTCCGTCCGTCGTCCGTCCGTCCGTCTGTCCGTTAACTTTTATTCAAAGATCTCCTCTGAAACTGCTGGGCCAATACTAACCAAACTTGACCTGAATCATCATCAGGGTATGCTCTTTCAAGTTTGTGATTTTTATGTTTGTAGACCAAACAGCATAGCCGCTGTTACTAAAAATAGAACATAGGGGTAAATTGCCGTTTTTTTTTTTTTGCAAATTACTCGAAAACCGTTAAAGATATAAAAAATCTGACTGAAATAATAATGATCAGCATGATGAGATCTACCCGCCCTGCAATTTTGAAGAATATTCGATAACCCGTCTTGGAGTTATTACCCTTTTATCGTAAAATTTTAGTTTTTTTTTTAGTGTGTTACTTTTTAGTCTTATATATTGAAAATGGTAGAAGATAGAAGTAAAATTTTTAATTACAAAAATGGTCAGTATAGTAAGATCCACATTTCCTGCAATTTTGAATAAAATCTGACGACCTACATAGGAGTTATGGCCCCTTTTTCTTAGAATTTTCACGATTTTTTTTTTAACATTTTTACTTTTATTTCAAAAACTGTTTGCGATGGAGGTTAAATGTGAATTACAAAAGTGTTGAGCTTTTCAGGACTACAATTTCTACATATGTCCAGCAGATTAGCATGTCATCGAAAATGGTCGCCACTAGGGAACATAGTTTAACATAGGACCCCATGGGAAATGCATTCAAAGATCTTCTCCTCTGAAACCCCTGATCCAATGTGGACAAAATTTTGCTACAATAGTCCGCAGGTGGTCCCCTTTAAAGTTTGTGATTTTTGTGGTTGTATCTCATCGAAGATCTTCTTCTCTGAAACTACTGGGCCAATTGGAACCAAACTTGATCACAATAGTCTTTAGGTGGTCCCCTTGAGAGTTTGTGTTTTTTATGTTCATACCTCATTCAAGGTGACTGCCAGCAGAGAACATAGTTTAACATAGGGACCCTATAGGAAATGCATCCAAAGATTTTCTCCTCTGAAACTACCAAGCCAAATTCAAAACTTAATCACAAAAGTCCTTGGCTTGTCCCCTTCAAAGTTTGTGATTTTTACGTTCGTACCTCATCCAAGATGGCCGCCAGCGTGGAACATAGTTTAACATAGGGACCCTATGGGAAATGCATTCAGATGTCTTCTCTGAACCTACTGAGCCAATTGGAACTTTCAAAGTTTGTAATTTTTATGTTTGTACCTCATCCAAGATTGAAAATGTAACATCTGGTGAACTGATTTATAGTATGAATGGGTGGTCTTTTCGTGACAATGAATAAAACCAGTCACCAGGTGAGCGATACAGGCTCATGTGAGCCTCTAGTTTTGTTTGATGTGTGCGCTTTCCTGTAATCGGTTTCATTACTCATTGAACTCTCATTCGTTTACTTACCGGCATTGAAATAACACAATATCTGATTGTATCCAGTTCTACAGATGGTCGTTTTGACAACTTATGTATCGTCAATGCAGATAAAGGCAAAACAATGGCAAATCTAAACAAGAATATCAGAGAGCCTGTATCGCTCCCTTGGCTCCAAGATGATCCAATATTCAATCGTTTTCATAGATGTCAATGATCAAACAGTACCTCATGTACTGAATACTTGGTATTTTTTATAAACATGAAATACAAATGTAGAAGTTTCTCACCTACAAGAGAAGATCTCTTTACATTTTTCAAGCATTGGATCAATAGCAGGAACCTTGGAATAGGTGCAAACCTGAAAGGAGCCTTTTTACAGGGGACAATCCAAAGACTTGTGATCATGTTTGAGCCCAAATGACCAAGAAAATTTAGGGGAGAAGATCTTTGAAAGTGTTTCCAAAAGCCCCATTGTTGGACTATGTTCCCTGCTGGTGGCCATTTTTGAATAAGTGCACGCATAAAAACACCTTTTTATAGCCCTGATTTGCGGAAGGCACAGTGTTCATGATGTCCTAATGTCCGTCTTCAAAAACGTGGTATCCCCTTTTCCTCCTAAAGCAGCAATGATCTGAATTTCTTTTAACTTATGCAGGTGCTTCATCACATATTGTAGATGTGAACAATGCGTTTTGTTTTCCCATAAATACTTTTTTTTCCAGATTTTTGACATGTATTGGACTTTGTAATTGCAGCTCAATGCAAACCATATGGTGACCAATTGGTTTCCCGTACTCTCCCTTAACCACTCGTCAGAATTTCATGAAACTTGTGCAAGACCTTAGTTACATGTTATATATTTGCACTATGTATTTTGTTTTCCAATGTCTTACACGTTGTCATTTTAGCGCAGTGCCAAAAGCTGGTATCCACTGCGTCTCACAAACCACTGATTGGAATTTTGTGATTTATGCAGGAGCTTAATTACATATTTTAGATGTGCACTATTTATTTTTTTTCCAATAACTCCGTTTTTTCAGATTCTTAAGAAAATTCACGAAGAGTTCGAGGTGGGGGGGATCCATTGCTCACTAGGCCACAGTTACTCTAGAATCTTTGAAAGTGTTATCCCATAGGGTCAAACGCTAAACTTTGTTACCCCGCTGGCACCATCTTTACATAGGGCTGAATAAAAATATTTTGTCTGTGGGCCACCAAAACACTCTTATGGCCAAGTTTTGCTCCAATTGGTATAGCAGTTTCAGAGAAGATCTTTGACGTGTTTTTCCATAAGTCCAATGTTAATCTATGTTCCCCGTTTGTAGCCAAATAGGCAATATCGGAGTTCTGGTATCAGGATTTACCAGACCACTTTTCAACACGCCACAGTATAGAAAACGTTACGTCATAAAGCCTTAAACGTCATGAAAGAATATTTTAGGAGTACATTCTCGGTCACATGGGGCGGACATGTTTGTGACGTAGGGCGGACAAACAACAAATGGTGAATCTACCAGAACTCGAATACGGTCTATTAGATATAGGGCGAATATCAAAACACCTTTTTGCACGGCCACCAAAGGACTATTGTGTCAAAGTTAGGGTCCAATTCCCTAAAAATGTGGTCCTATTCCAATTCTAAGGGGAAAAACGTTTTAAACTCTGATATAGCTTGTGTCAAATCCTTTCCTTTAACAGCTAAAGAATGTTGTTTCCTTTACTCGATTTGACTTCACTACTGGATTTGACATGTTCAACACAGTGAGTGTCCAATAAGAAGCAGGAGATGCTTATTCTAATGGTGGATCAGATTTCACCCATGGTTTTTAAATTGGATCTGTGCTGTTCATCTGTATGTATGTCTCCATTTTTTGTTTATGTGCCGTACTTGTGCGATATCTTTGTATCTTTGTGTTTCCACTGTTTTCATTGTCTTTGGATTTCTTACATACTTTTCTATGTACCATGACTGATTTTTGTTATGACCACATCATTTAATCTTTCGGTATTTTACTATAATGTCTTAGCATCAAGAAAACGTTGTCTTTGGCTTGTCCGTTCCAAATTATATGGAAAGATCAAAACTTGGTTCATAACATTTAACAAATTAAAAAGAATCATTTAACAACCGTGGAACAACACAGATGTGTTGAATATGGATCTTTTTGCCCAATGTATTATTTTTAACATACAATTTTGAAATCGAAGTTACGTCACATGATGAAAATCGAAAGTTGTTTACCGAAAAGATGATGAATGTTCATTATTCAGCAAAAATTTAAATTGTATATACTAAACAAAGTCCGAAACCGTAAGTTGTATTCTAAAAGCTCATCCAACCCCACAAAATGTCAGCTGTACATCTCTAAAAAATTTACAACATGAAACCATATATACAGCTTTGTTATATATCATGCAGTTTACCATCCCTGTCTGTACTCTAAAGCACGTTTTTTCTCATAAAAACTATTACTTTTACGCTCGGAAATAATGCAGTAAACGAGGTTTTGTCGTTCACATTTGAGCTGCTGTGTACTTTGGATTAGTCAAAGGTCTGTTTAGTTCTAGTCATGTAACACCCGTATGAATTTAATCAGCTTCAATTGAATGTAAGATATAGATGCTCCCAAGGCAAGGTTTTTTTTACTATCACAAATCATCAATATTTTATTTTTGGAAAGTAACCTTTTTTATATTTAAATAACCTTTTGAAATACAGTTTAGTCCTCTTATACCACAACACAACCGTTGATCGTAGCTGATCTCTGCTGAGGATCGTATCATTCAATAAAATGAATCGGCCGAAGATCGTATCCTATTTTTCACATGTAGTGTTGAGTAAAGTTAAAGTACACAAAAAAAAACTAACATTTGAATACTGCTGCATATATCAAAAGAAAGGTAATAGATGCATTTTTAATGTTGATGTTAAAAAATACTTTGTTAAATACCAAGTTCTCTGGAATAAGTGATCGAGTTTTTCAGTAAAAATTTGATTCAAAGTCCTCCGAAATGTACATGATATAAGACAGTAACATATTGTTTTCATTATGTGATTTATAATCTTCATTTTTACATCAAAATCAATGCATGGTTCTTCTTAAAATGACATTAAATATAAAAAATCTTAACACCACTGTTTCACTTCTCTGCATGTAAACAACCATCGATGATCGTATCAATCGGCCGATGATCAAAATGATACAAAGCGGTTGTACAGTATGATGATATGTTAGTTAAAATTATCAAATCGGGTAGGCGAATATTATTCTGCCTGAATTTAGGTGATCAAACTGTCATCAGGCCATTTGATGGTGGATACTTTGAATGTTTATTATGCAATGCACACATTTTTCTTCTTGTTTTATTTGACTCGCCAACAATTTTTTTGCTTTGAAATAAAAAAAAAATGTAAATCCAACAATCTTTTTCTCTCAAGTTGGTTTTTCGGTCATAATTAAGAATCACGCTTCATTCTAGTTTAAAACTCAAAATGAAGGACACTTCACTTAGACCCATATCGATAATTACTCTTAAAAATACAAAATTTCTAAAGGCCTAATAAATTTGACTTAAGTGCAGTTTTTACTCTCATGATCAGATCACTTAGGACAACCGTGCTGTACTTGAACAACCAACTACAACATATATAATTTAATCTGAAAGATAATTAAGACCAGTAGTGCTTTTTGTGGTTTAGAAAATGTAATGTTTCCCAAAATAATGTAAGATGTCACATCTCAGTTTGATTAAACAGATTTTTTCCGCATACTTCGCAATAAAGGAACTTGCAATTCTCACGACGGAATGTTAACATGACACAAAGCGGACCCGGAACTTGAAGTTATCATAGGCTTTAAAATCTCATACGACATCGTCTCAAATAGAACCTCACAGATGCATGTTTAAATTAGACAAACTAAATTTTGGTTAACAAGAGTCACCCGAGAGCCTGGGTCCCTTACCTTAGACAATTCTTTAATGAACGCCTATTAATCTATTATCACCTATAGATAATAGATAATAGAGACGACAATATGTGACATAGCAGACACTGTGTCTACATTTTTTTAATTCTGTTAAACTAATGAGTATCTCCCTCGTGCAAAGTTCTGTCCATAGCTAATTTTGGCTTCCCATTTAGATCATTATTTGTTCTCTATTAGTTTATAAACATCTTTGAGTGAATGGTCTTCCAAATGTTGAAATTTTATCTGCACTGATGAGACGTAAGATGTCGAAATGGCCATATGCAGACATTAAATATTTTCATTGTTGCAAACATTATAAGTTCAGCATTCAAATCAAATTCAATCAGTGAGACGTTATATCGGGAACAGGTCCAACAAAAATATGACACTTTATATTTATCATTATTAGTCAATCAACCAGACCTGGAAATATAATTTTGCTTGATATCATCTGCATACCGATATTTTATTTTTGCAAAATAGAAGAGCAATGCATGAACTGAATTTTTTTTTAATGTTGTACTTTATTGATTTCTCAAGTAGGAAGAGCTATGGACTACTCCCAAAACATATTTTTAAACTCTTTAAGAGTAATATGTGTATGACATTACCTGAATAGCTTTCTTACAGCATAGGGCATCATATAGAGCAGGGGGCTCAAACAATGCAAGTATAACCTCTTTGAAATTGAAACTAAGCTCCGAATCCAGAACTTCTATAAGATCCTGAAACAAACAAAAAAATAAATTTAACATCATAATATATCTTAATTCATGTTTTTCACAATTTATGCAAGAATGGGAGAATTTGAGTTTTAGATCAAAATTAAAGACCCGTAGTGAGCATGCTCATATACGATATATCCCAAAAATTTCTGAAACATCACAAACAATAAATGTAAAAACAATCAATCTATTGATTTCGTGCAGTCACACTCATCAATTGATATCATAGTAGTTTAGCAGACAATTGTTAAAAGTTCTGCAAAATACAAAAATAACGAAGTTGCAGAAAAAAACAGTGAATTTCGTTATGCTTTACACGTGTTTCAAGGAGTAACCTCTCATCAGCAGCATTAAAATCAAATAATATGGAAATCCTTCATCCAAAAGTAGTCCAAAAAGAAGTACTCATTACCAAATAACATCGAAATAGGAGGCCAAATCCAGTACCAAGGACATCTACAGAGTGCAATACAAGGAATGAAGCCTTAGTATTTTAAGGGGTTTGAATTTTGATAAAAACAGTGAATTTCTATAAAACGCAAGGTAATTTTTTCATATCAGACATGTCTGACTATTGGGCTGGTGAATACCCTCGGGGACCTCTGGTCCACCAGCAGCGGCATCGACCCAATGGTTTCAAAATACAAAAATTCCGAAGTTGCAGAAAAAACTGTGAATTTCGTTATGCTGCACACGTGTTTCAAGGAGTAATCTCTCATCAGCAGCATTAAAATCAAATAATATGGAAATCCTTCATCCAAAAGTAGTCCAAAAAGAAGTACTCATTGCCAAATAACATCGAAATAGGAGGCCAAATCCAGTACCAAGGACATCTACCGAGTGCAATACAAGGAATGAAGCCTTAGTATTTTTAAGGGGTTTGAATTTGATAAAAACAGTGAATTTCTATAAAATGCAAGGTAATTTTTTTCATGTCAGACAGACAAGTCTGACTATTGGGCTGGTGAATACCCTCGGGGAACTCTGATCCACCAGCAGTGGCATCGACCCAATGGTTTCAAAATACAAAAATACCGAAGTTGCAGAAAAAAAAACAGTGAATTAGGTCATGCTGTACTCGTGTTTCAAGAAGTAACCTCTCATCAGCAGCATTAAAATCAAATAATATGGAAATCCATCACCCAAAAGTAATCCAAAAAGAAGTACTCATTACCAAATAACATCGAAATAGGAGGCCAAATCCAGTACCAAGGACATCTACCGATTGCAACTTCTACCAAAATCAATAAAAATCAATCATGTTCACATCTCTGTACATTAGGAGCAACATTACTACTAAATATTAAAGCTCTCTGTATTGCGGGTTCAGAGGAGTTGCGCTTAGCAGATAATATTTCAATTGATGGTTTAGAAGGAAAACAGTCAATGCAAAGGTCCCATAACTCCTGCAAAGATGATAAATTCAACAACTTATAATTTCTTATCAGTTCCACAAAAAACAAGCAGCATGCATATATTTTATATATGCACAATTATACTGCAAAATAACTGGAGGCTCATATAAACCTGTTTTCTTCACCCGGTGACTGCATTTATTCATTGTCACTTGTCACTAAAAGACCATCCATTATTATTCATATTATTAGTCATACTATACATCCATCATCAGTTGAAAAGATGTTATAGTTTCTGAGATGACATTTTAACATTGTTAGCCATCTTGGATTAAACTAGAAACAGGGGATCTGCTGATCACAAAAGATACCCCCGCCCATAGACAATCCAAGTAGTTGCATCAATAATCCCAAAATATTAAAATTTTCCTTCAAAACAAACTCAAGTTATCACCCGGAAACCATAACATTAACAGATTTTGCCTAAATCAAGGGCAATAACTCTGGAACGCAAAATCCGATCACGGTCAATATCGAACTTGACCACTATTTAATTAATAGAAACATAATCCCAAAATATCAAAACTTCCTTCAAAGCAAACTCAAGTTATCATCCGGAAACCATAAAATTTACAGATTTTGCCTAAATCAAGGGCAATAACTCTGGAACGCAAAATCCGATCACGGTCGAAATCGAACTTAACCTGTATTTTATAAATAGAAACACAATCCCAAAATATTAAGACTTTCCTTCATAGCAAACTCGAGTTATCATCCGGAAACGAAAGTGTGACGGACGGACGGACGGACGAATCCTATATACCCCCACCTTTTAAGGCGGGGGTATAAAAAATGGAAGAATGTGTCCTTGGGACACGGGTGCCCCGCCTCTTTTTAATCGAAAACCTTAAATTATTAAAGGCACGACTATGTACAATATAAATATCAAATAATAATAAAATATGATCTTTCTCCTGTGATAAATAGACATTTGAACTTGTTTGGTTTTGATTTAATGTGTAGTTCCGACAAATAATCTGAGAAACAGTCTAATATGTAATAATTATCTATTTTTAGCAACTGTGACCTTGACCTTAGGGGTTCCAACCAATAATTCAATCAGTTTCTGTCTTAAATGATAATTAGGCATGTGACAAAGTTTGGTCTTGATTTGATGCAGGACACTCAAGTTATCATCGGGAAACCAAAATTGTATTGAAATTTTAGTATATTTTTAGCATCTGTGTCCTTGACATTGGGGGTAACAACAACAAAATCAACAGGGTTCTGCATTAGGTGATAAGTAAGTTTGAGACCAAGTTTGTTTGATCCGATGTAGTATATTAAAGTTATAATCTGGAAACAAAAATTTTATTGAAATTTTAGTCTATTTTTGGCAACTGTGACCCTGACCTTGGGGTACCAACCCTGAAATCGATAAAGCTCTGTCTTTGGAAATAAGTAAGAATGTGATCAAATCTGGTTTTGATCCAATTTAGGATAGTCAAGTTATCATTTTATTGAAATTTTAGTCTATTTTTAGCATCTTTGACCTTGACCTTGGGGCTAGCAACCCTGAAATATACAGGGTTCAGTCTTGGGTGATAAGCAAGCATGTGTTTAAGTTTGGTTTTGATCCGATTCAGTATACTGACACCACACTAAAAAAGAAGGAGAATAACCTACTCTCAGGTAATCAAGACTTGTCAATCCTGGAAGGTATTCATATACATGGATATGGCAATTCGCAAATGATGACTCAATTTGTCAATGGATTAATTCTGAAATTTTATGGCTGAAGTCTGGAGCACAATGGAACATCTGTTCATAATTTTAGAGTGTCTACGCTAGAAATTATATTCTTTTTTCAATATGAGCTCTCTAGTCAATCGGAGTTTGCACCTTTCTAAAGGAGATCATCTGTAAGGTAGCAAGAAACCCAGTGGTATAAAATTATCACCCTTCTACAAAACATTTCCTGTCTTTTAAACTTTTTCTGAAGAATATAGGCATTGCGACGAAAATAAACGATTGGCAAAATGCAAAAATTTCAAAAGAAATAGGCGAAAACAATAAGTGCCCGGGAATTAGTGAAAACATCATTCAGTTTCTAGATATTCACTAGATAAAACTGGCAATACACGAATTTCTTTTATACTTCACTGTCGTGATATGACTTTTCAAAGAACAAATTGGTCAAAATCAATTGTTATTTGGCGTGAACATGCATCTAGAGCGACAAGATTACTTTACAGATAGATTTTGTAACATCCTTCATTTACAGATCAATTGAGTAATGATTACCTTGTAAGAAATAACAAAATACCGAGGTTACTGTTGATTTAGTTTCTGAATATATGCGCATTTCGACAAATAATGTCCCATCAGTGCAGATTTAATCAATACATTAAGAAATCCATATACTGAAATATGTGTAAAAGCTGATGGAGAACTAATTATCAATAGGATCTAAATAGTAAAGCCAAAATAAGCTAAGGACAGAGATATGAAACGACACGATTCAGAAGTCTTTTGCTATGGCTAAGCAAAATCATTTCATCCTAAAGCATCGCTTTGGCCTTTTATACTTCGAAATACCCCCGCATTCTCAAGAATAATCAACACAAGATCTCTTTTGTTCGGTTGTTAAGTAAAGAGCATCAATCAGAGAAAAGGGACTTTGCCGAATGCAGCATGTCAGCCACTGAAATTTGAACAAGTATAATTTATCCTAAATGTGGACACAGTAAAGACCTTCACACAGTAAGTAGATTGACATGATAAGGAGCTTGACGCAGTAGTTAGCTGAACACAAACTAGACAAAATAAGAATTGGCCCTTTTGATCCTTTTATTATTTTTTGGATATTTGCACTATTGTAAGTTTGACCCTGTTTGGCCCCTTATGCCTCGAAAACGGTAAGAGGTGCATCAAATCGAAAACGTACTTTATAATCCTTAAGATGATTCCAAAGAAACAAACCCCATTAAAATCAGATAAAAACTAGAAAAACTGTGAGCAAAGCTCACTAATAAATACCCTCGGCACCCCCATTTGAATCCAGAAATTAAAAATCAATCAAATTACATTCTGAAATAGGAGGTGCCCATCTACATTATGTCATAAAGACTGTGTTAAAGTTTCATGAAAATTTATTCAGTGGTTCAGGAGGAGTAGCGGATAAGAGATGGAAACCCCTTGTAATGTAATGGTTAAGTCCATGTTTTGCTTGGGTAAACCCCAAAAATTGATCAAATCAAATTCTGAAATAGGAGGTGAACATATACATTATGTCATAAAGACTGTGTTAAAGTTTCATGAAAATCTATTCAGTGGTTCAGGAGGAGTAGCGGATAAGAGATGGGTACCCACTTGTAACGTAATTGCTAAGTCCATGTTTTGCTATGGGAAACCCCAAATCAATCAAATCAACTTCTGAAATAGGAGGTGCAGATCTACATTATGTCATAAAGACTGTGTTAAAGTTTCATTAAAATCTATTCAGTGGTTCAGGAGGAGTAGAGGATAAGAGATGGGTACCCACTTGTAACGTAATGGC
>MJUU01062647.1:169701-224615 GCA_002080025.1 Modiolus philippinarum
GGACCAAATGTAACAAAGTTGCGTCTCATGATAATGAACATTTTTCCCATATATGTTTTCAGCCATCTATTACGGTTTTTGAGTTTAAGCGATCACAAGGGGTAAGGTCAAAGGTCAAAGTCACCGATGACCTTTGACCTTGACATTTTTAGATGTAACTTATATCAACTAAGAATAATGGTGAAGGTCCCATGTCTCTACGACTAACCGTTTAGAAGTTTTGAGCGATGACGGAAATTGAAAATCTTCAAAGGGCAATAACCCCCCAAAAAGTATACCGCACGGTTTCGGACCAAATGTAATGAAGTTCCGTCATGACCTAACGAACATTTTCCCCATTACACTTCATCAGCTATCTTTTACGGTTTTCGAGTTTAAGTGATCACAAGGTATTTAGTGAAAAGGGGAAGAACTCCGTAACGGAACAAAATTCCGAATGTGGCCCTCGACTGGGAAAAGTTTATGTCTGCCCGGTATTTTGTGCGAAAGCTCAATTTGACATGTCGCGTACAGCTTTGGGCCGAAGAGTTTAAAAGTTGGCGGAAAAAAAAATAATAATAATCAGAAGAAATACTATAAGGTCTACCGAGAAGGTTCTCGGGTAGACCTTAAATAGGAGGTGCACATCTCCATTATGTCATAAAGATTGCGTTAAAATTTTCATGAAAATCTTTTCACTGATTCAGGAGGAGTAGCGGATAAGAAATGGGTACCCTCAGGTGTAACGGACGGACGGACGGACAGACGGACGGACTATATACCCCCACTTTTCAAGCGGGGGGTATAACAACTATACGACAAGGACTCACCGCCAATAAATTTATCGCATCAGATAACCTAGGTCAATTAGCATGAAATGAGTTCCTTGTCACTTAATTGTGATAAAATGAGGAGTACTGTTACAGTAACTGTTTAATACATATAATAGATGATTTTTCGATAATTATTTGGTGAGTAATGGACCTTAACAAAAATATCTCAACTTAAGTCGCTGAAGCATGAAATATATAGCAGTTATAAAATTAACTATATGAATTATGTAGTATTAACCTCGGCGATTTATTTGATTAAACATCATTGTAATGTAATGAATAGTTGTTAAGAAATGGACACTAGAATACTGACAAAGTCAGAAAGGGTCCCGCCCCCTTGCGTGTCCCAAAAACCTGTTTGCAGAATTTAATTGAAAGCATTAAACAATTTTTTGGGAAAAACATAAATAACAAAATCCCAAGTTATTGTAAATTAAGTTTCTGCATATGGCTGTTTTAACAACTTATGTCAAGATATCATTCAATATAGAGCTTATTCTAAAAATATGTACTTTTTCATATAAAAACTCATTTTTTCCTCAAAACTGTTTTCAGATTTTTTTCAAAAACGAAAGGGAGATTCCTTTTGTCAAGTTTAACCTTGAGTATCAAAATCATTAAAATCCCTGAAGGCAATCTTAAGTTATCGTACGACATAGAGCTTCTTCTCAAAATATGCACTTCTTCATATAAAAATGAAGTTTTTCCCCTAAAAAAAACATTTTCCGACTTTCCTCAAAAACCAATGGGAGCTTCCTCTGGTCAAGTTCAATTTTGAGTAAAAAAATCATAAAAGTCTGTGAAGGCAATCGTGAGTTATCGTACGAAATAGAAAACGCTGACGGACAGACAGACAGACAGACGGACGGGCAGGCTGATTACTATAGGGCGCCGCCATTTCATGGCGGAGCCCTAATAAACACCAAAATTTTACAAAAACATTCAAGCATAAATGGTAGGTCAAAGTCGCCAAATCGTCCAGAACTGGATAGCTCTCATCAAAATGATTAATTTGATACAACATCATAGTGGTATGTTGTTCCGAAATGGATTTAAACGCAAAATTAAGCATTCAACCGTAAATTGTAGGTTATAAAACCCAATATGTTTTTAATGGTAGATTTACTTTTGAAGAATTTTACAGTGAAATATTATGATTCGACAATACATTATAGTAGTAGCTGAGAAATAGACTTAAACGCAAAATTCTACCAAAGTCACTGAAGCGTTAATGAAGGTCAAAGCCACTTAATTGATTTGGGTAGTACTCTTCAGGGCAATTAATTTGATGAAACATCTTTGTCCTATAATGTGAAGTTGTTGAGAAATAAACTTACACGCAAACATAACCAAAATCTCTGAAGAGTAAAATGTTGGTAAAGCCACTTAGTTGTCAATAATTTAGGTAGTACTCATCAAGGCAATAATTTTGATAACTTGTCATTGTGTAGTTGTTGAGAAATGAACTTAATCGCAAAATTTAACCGGAGCCACTCAAGCATGAAATATAAGTCATAGAGTCAAAGTACCTCTTACAGGTTTTGAAAAATGTACTTCATCGCAAAACCTAACCGGACGTGCGGACATACGCGAGGACGGACAAGAGTAACACTAAATGCCCCTTCCACATTCGTGGATGGGCCATAAAATTAAACATATTCCTACGATTTTGAATCTTAAATTGGCCTTTTGACACCGTAGAGCTCAAAAACAGTAAGTAAGAGCTAAAAATCCAATACATATGAACGGAAATTTACAACAAGAGGAATCCAAAGACAAAAATCCCGTAAAAATCTTATGAAAACGAAAGAATTAAGATATTTTGAAGAATTGCATTTTGGCCCCTTTTACCCCAAAAAGCTCGGAAATGGCAATAGCTAAGCAAGAAAAAAATCCCATCACAATCCGATATAAAATAAAAATTCTAGGTTATCTGCACTTTCACAATTTTCGCCCTGCTTGGCCGCTCTTACATTTAAGCACAATGTTAATTTTCAAAAGGAATCCACTGCAAACAAATTATCAAAATCGGAACAAAAATTTTAAAAAAATGAGATTTGTCCTTTTGGACCCGTGTATCTCATGAATGGTATATGCAACATGAAATCCATGGACAAACTTTAGATTGGAAATTTCCTCAGAAGCACACTGAAAGAAAACAACGGCAGTAGAATACCGAAGGAACAAGGGAAGCGATGACTACAAAAATCGAAGTCCAAAGACATGGCAAAAACGGTAACAGATAAAAAACAAAGACAAAACAAGGACGTGAGACAGCTACAATGCACGGAAATAAAAAGATAACATTAAGAACTAAGGCACTCATAGTGTAAACTCCCATGAAAACCGGGAGTGACATCAGGTGCTCCGGAAGGGTCAGCATGTCCTGCTCCACTAGCGACACCCGTCACACAATAAGTGAGATATATATTGTTTTGAAAGTCTGATTTGAGGCTGATTGGAATTGCCATTTTCTAACCCTTAGACAAAACCAATAAAAATCCATGGTACTTGTTACTTCTCTAACCCTCAAACAGTGCCAAGGTAAAAATTTGAAAAGCTGTTGTAAGTCTTTTGAGTATTCAAACATTTACCAGGACAAACCAGTAGCATGAACACCACCAACGAAGACAAAACTAAAATTTTACAGTATGAAATACAAGACAACACAAAAAACTAAAACCACTGACAGTGTGAACTCCCATAAAAAACCGGGAGTGACATCAGGTGCTCCGGAAGGGTAAGCATGTCCTGCTCCGCTAGCGGCACCCGTCACACTATCAGTGAGTCAATCCAGGGTTGAGTCAAATCCGATTATGTCAAATCCGTGAAGACGGGAAATCTAGCTGAAAATGTCCGTTTTCATTTGGGACACAGACACGTCATATCTGTCAATGATGTCATGGTGACGGCCATAGAATTTCTGAAGGGATGAAAGTAACAAAGGCTGAACAAATCCCTGACTAAGCAGCTTTTGGGACAGTGTTTTTGCTCTAACTAAAAAGTCACTGTAAAAACTGCATGCCCGACAGTAACGAATCAACTGTGAAATTTACACTCCATAGGCTGGAGAGGTAGGTATATTGCTGCTCAGAAAGGGAAAGTTCACAATTGGGAAGTTAAAATCATCACGTTTGTCATACAGCTTAGATTTCAAACGTCCATTTTCGTCAATGTAAATTAAAAGATCTAAATACGAAGCTGAAGTAGGTGTATCGGTAGTCTCTTTAATTTCAAGCTCATTGGGATAGATCTGGTGTAAATATTCTTTGAATTTTGGATTATTAAGAGAAAGTACATCGTCTATGTAGGAACCCAATCAAAATTCGAAAATTAAAGAATCTTAGTGAGCAAGCTCACCTACCCTACGCCCCACATAGCCAATAATCCTACATTAGTAACTGAAAAAAAAGATCAAAAGTCAAATTATCACCCCTGACTTATCCACTGTCGTCTTGCAAATCAAAAACTTTCATATCTAGAAAACTGTATGACGAGTTATCAGGACAAATGATATACCCACTTTGTGATGATTGAGGGGCTGACTTATCTGGACAAATGATATACCTATTGCATTATTATGCATAACAATTTTAAGACCAATTACATGTCTGGACCTGCGTCACCGTCACTCATGTTCAACTGAGAAAGTATTTTTTCCCACACAACAGAATGTCATGTATAGGTTAGCCAATTCAAACAAGTATTCATTTACCTTATTACCAAAACATTCTTCAAATGTAAGTTATAATTGAGATAATAATAACTGTAATAAACAAAAAATAATAGACAAAACAAGAGAATCTGTGTCAATAGACAATATGCCCCGTCATTAATGACCATTAGTGACATTTATTTTATCATCTAAACATCTAGAAGCTAACATGAAATTTTACCTAGCAATCATCAAATATGTATGGTTGCTAGGTAAAATTTCCAAAACTAAATATTCTTAGAGAGTTTCATGAAATTTTCCAAAGTTGGAATCAAGAATACTTGCAATGCGTATTTGGAAAATGACTACTTTAAATGGAAAGAATTGAATTACCATTGCTGCTAGGTAGAATTTCAAAATTGAAGTGTTCTTTACCAAAATTGGAATAAAGATTTTTGCAGTTCAATTATTGAAAATTGGTGTTTTGACAAAAAGAAATTAAAAAATGTATGGTTGCTAGGTAAAATTTCCAAAATTAAAGGTCTTAGAGAGTTTCAGGACATTAACAAAAATTGGAATAAAATATTTTTGCAAGTCAGCTATTGAAAATTGGTGTTCTGACAAAAAGAAATTAAAAAATGTATGGTTGCTATGTAAAAGGACAAGGTGCGATAAGGGGTTGATATGGCCTATGATTTCAGCAAATGTTTAAGTTGCACCACAAGATTTTCTTCCATGTTCGTTTCAAAGCTTAGATCCCATTTATAGAAAAAATACAAAAGTTTGAATCAATGACGTGACAATATGTATAGTTCTGACGTCATGAAAAGGCTACTTTTGAGCATTTTCATAGAAATGTACCGAATTTGGCAGATTTCCGAACTGTTTTCCTAACCGGAAATATCGAGCACATTCAAGAACCAATTAGATAATTTACCAACTCATTTGTACAAATGAATTGAACCTCTCATACAAATATTGTAGTGGTTCTTGCATGTGCTCAATATTTCCTACAGAGAAAAAGTAGTCAAAATTTGTCAAATTTGTCATTTTTTTACAAAATCTTTAATTTGTCCCTTCTACTTCCCTCAAAAACTCAATAATCATGCATCAATATTTGAGAAATGTTACTGGTTACTGAAAGGCCATACCCATAGAACATTCCAAGGAGAAAATTCGGTGAATTCAAAGAAATTTATTTTTGAGGCCAAATAAAGCCCTTACCGCCCCTACTCCTTTCCAAAATTAAAGGTCTTAGAGAGTTCCAGGAAATTTACCAAAATTGGAATAAAAAATTTTTGCAACTGAGTTATTGAAAATTGTTGGTTTGACAAAAAGAAATTCAAAAATTTATAGTTGCTAGGTAAAATTTCCAAAATTAAATGGTCTTGGAGAGTTTCAGGAAATTTACCAAAATTGGAATCAAAGATTTTTGCAATTCAGTTATTGAAAATTTGTGTTAAGACAAGAAATTAAAAAATGTATGGTTGCTAGGTAAAATTTCCAAAATTAAAGGTCTTAGAGAGTTTCAGGAAATTTACCAAAATTGGAATCAAAGATTCCATTTACAAAAATGGCTGTTCAAACATAAAGGACAAAAAATATGCTATGAAGAATTTCAAAAAAATCAATGAGCTTTATCAAAAATTCAATCATAAACTTCAAAGTCAATGAACCATGACCTTGAAGTCACAGCATCTGTTTGCCACTAAAACAATGATGTATTATCATACAAAGTTTCATCAAGATATCAAACCTCCTTCAAGATAAACTACTTTCAACCTAAACCTTAACCTGCGGTATATCAAACATTCACTCCTAATATTCTAAGTCATCGAACCATGACCTTGAGGTCATAACATCCATTTCCTTCCAAAATGTTGCAGTTCATGTCATGATCCATCTGCATACAAATTTTCATCAAGATATCAAACCTCCTTCAAGGTAAACTACCTTCAACCTAAAAGTTAACCTGTAGTATATCAAATATTCACTCCCGATATTCAAAGTCAATTACCCATGACCCTGAGGTCACAGCATCTGTTTCATTCCAAAATGTTGAAGTTCATGTCATGGCCTATCTGTATACAAAGTTTCATTAAGATATCACACCTTCTTCAACCTAAACCTTAACCTGTTGTATATCAAATATCCACTCCTGATATTCAAAGTCAATGACCCATGACCCTGAGGTCACAGCATCCGTTTCATTCAAATTGTTGAAGTTCATGTCATGGTCTATCTGCATAAAAATGTTCATCAAGATATCATACGTCCTTCAAGGTAAACTACCTTCAACCTAAACCTCAACCTGTAGTATATCAAATATTCACCCCTGATATTCAAAGTCAATGACCCATGACCCTGAGGTCGCAGCATCCGTTTCATTCCAAAATGTTGCAGTTCATGTCATTGTTTATTTGCATACAAAGTTTCATCAAGATATCATTCCTCCTTCAAGGTAAACTACCTTCAACCTAAACCTTAACCTGAGCATTACGGACGGACGGATGTACGGACGGACAACGTACCCGAAAACTATATACTGCCCATGATCAGTGCGTTCAAAAATCTGTAAAGTCGCTGGACAAAAACTGAGTACCATGATGAATATGATGAAATAAAGTACCTAGTTCAATAACGGATAAATTTGACTTTTTTTTAATTATAACTTGCCTAAAAGGGAGTTAATTTAATTTAAACTTATTTCATTGTCAAATAATACAAAAGACAATAGGATCAAACACAAGTTGATATAACTTACAAGGTCTTCTCCATAAAATACATTGTAAACAATATTGACGAACAAATTTTAAATATACATATTATGATATTCAGTGTGTAAACGGACATGAGTATAAACTGAATCAAAAAGAATAATTGTGTAGAAGTAGCGATGATATTAGTAGGATGCCCAAGGTCCAAAACAGACGCTTAGTTTTCGAGTTTGGGTTAACGGGATCACACCTGGCTAATTTTTGTTTTAAATGATAGAACAACTATTAAATTTCAAATTTTAAGCTGTCGTAGAAAGTTCATGTGGTCACGATTTCTCTCATTTCTCCTTTTTATGTGGCGTTCTTGTTCACTTTTGTTTATTTGTTTTGTCTTTGTCATACTGTCTCAATTCTTGTTGCTGTGAGTTGCCGTGATGTTGGATTTATGATTTTAGAATTTCCCCTTTCCTTTTCTTGCTTCGGTATTCGTTTGCCGATGTATTTTAAGGGTACCCTAAAACAGTGCTTGGGATATAATATCTTCTAATTATAGAAAATAGTAGTATTCTCTTACATTCTAATAAAAAATCATTCACGATAAAGTCAAGACCTGAAATATTTATTTGAATCATAGAATGCAAGTTATTTTTGACTGGTTTTTGCAATTTATCGGTATTAATGTCGAGGTTAATTTGAGTCTAAATTCACGACATTTTCAATGAATGCGAAATAAGTATGTTTTATTTCTGAAAAATTTCAACTTTAACGAAGTACATATACAAATTGTACATATGCTCCAAAAATCATGGATGTAATGTCCACCGTTAAAGAGAAATCAACAATTAACAAGCCAAAAATTGCGCAAAACTCTCAAATGTTAGTCGATGTGAAGACAATGCCAATTGGTCATGTTCTTATAAGTGTACAACGAGAGATAACTCAAATTATTTCTTGTCAAAATTACTTCATAAGCCCAAGTCTAGTTAAATTGCGGGAATCTAGTGACAATTTTACGTTGCTTGTGTTTTGATATTCCAAGCACAGGTGTTTGTTTTCACATTTAAAAACACTTTTCCATATCATTTCAAATAATATAATAGGCTTTTGGTCTTGTTAAGATTTATGTCAGTGTGTGTTTTTTGGGGGAAAATTGACTTATTTATACCAATAACAAAAGTACGATTTATTTCGCCCAAACTAAGTTTATTTTTAGGTTAGTTTTAAAATTTGATCCAAGCTTTCCTTTAAAGAATAATCTTATAAAAGTCAGAAATGCGCAGTTCATTATATCCGAAAGAACCCCTCATATCACGGAGGTGCATATATTCAAAATGACGGGCCTTTAAAACAAAATGCCAACTTTGAAACTTGTTGAATAAAAACAACAGACAAAACATTATATTGCTGCGGTCAAGGCAGTGGCAAAACTTTTATTGTAATGAAGTCAAGAATAACGCCCCAAGCTTACACAATGTGTTAGATTCATCGATGTGAATTGTTAACACTGTAGATATATCAGACGTGAAAACCTGACAAATGTATACAATGTTGTCTTTGAACGACGGCGTGTCAATAAAAGGTAGAGAGCTTGGGTTGTAAATCTTAATTTTGGTAAACTGAAAGTTTTGCCACTTCCTTGACCGCAGCAATAAGAAGTAAAACTTGAGAACTACTCCAATAAAATTTACAATATTCGAATTTTCGTTGCAGTTTTATCTGTGAAATGAAGCTCACTTTAAAATGCATCAAAATTTTCAAAATTTTAGGAGCTGATCTTTGACCCCATCTAAAATAAAATGTGACCAAATTCAATCTCTACGACATCGTCATTTCGATGCGCCATGGTATCCTCTTTCCAAACATGTATAATACAGGTGTGTGTTACTCCGTTAACCCAAAATCGGAAAAATCGTCTCTTGGGCACACTACTATATGGTATTACATCTAAGTTTACATTTAAATAGTTAAATTCCAACGAACTACCATCGAAGTATCTTGTACTGTATGTATTATAGACAGAGGTCAGGTAAAGGAATGTGTTCAAACAACAGTGCCAACTTTCAGAGGTATGTAGTCAGAGATGTGAATGTTTCAGATTACACAAACCAGACACTAATGTTAATGAAAAAATGGGTAGGATCAACAATAAATAAATTCAAGATTTTTTTTTTTCAAATCTTCCCAAAGGGGGTGCACATCTTCAATGTGTACAGAACAACAGTGAAAGTTTCAAAAACATCAGGTATAAAGTACCGTAATGTTAAAATTTGATGAAAAAATGAAAAAAAGTTCGACAATTTTTATTCAAATCTCACCAAAAGAGGAGGTGCACATTTTCAATGTCTCCAAAACAACTGTGCAAAGTTTCAGAAGTATCGGGTTAAAGGTGTCTGAGTTTCAGATTACACAAACTTGGTACCCAAAAAGTGTGACGAACGGACGGACGGACGGACGGAGTCGAGCGGCTCCTAGACCTGCGGTCACCGTTGGTGACGCAGGTAAAAATTACAAAGTTCATAAATGAATATTTTTGTCAAAAATGATCTATATCAAAATCAAAGTGGTATGCATATCTTTGATATATGCACAAACGACCCGCAAAATAAAAACTTTAAAACTGCAGAAGCAGTTATCCGGCAAATGATACACCCTTTAATTAATATTATGCATAAAAATGACAAAGTTCATAAATGAATATTTTTTGTCGAAAGTGATTAAAAATCAAAATCCGATAAGCATGCACATCTTTGAAATATTCACAAATCAGCCTGCAAACTATCTTTATAATGGTAGGAGGAGCTATTTGGACAAATAATATATCCTCAATCTAATTAAAATACAAAATATACCGAAGTTGCATTAGAATTAGAATTGCATTAAAATTAGATCTACCAATAGTTCCCAATAGTCACTGCACGGTAGATCTTACAACTCAGTTCTGTGATTTTTGACATCAACCAATCAGAATCCATTTTTCAAGATTTTGAAGAAATTAAGCCGAGGATCGAAACTGAAAGTAGAATGGGATGTTGTTAGATCTACCACGCAGTGACCGTAGGGAACAATTGGTAGATTTAATTTTAATAAGATTAGATATATCCTATAAGAAATATCATGCATAAAACTCATAAATGTATTTTTTGTTAAAAATTATCAAAATTCAAAATCTAAGTAGTATGCACATCTTTAATTTATGCACAAACAACCACCTGTAAAATAAAAACTTCCTGCCTTAAAAACTGTAGGAAGAGTTATCCGCACAAATGATGTACCCTCTTAGTGATGACAGACGGACAGGCGGACGGACGGATGGACCAGTAAAAAACTATTTATCCTCCGCATCTTCGTTGCGTGGGGTATAATAATTAATATTCTGAAGCCAAATATATGAAAGCATTAAGTTTAGAATTTTGGCCCCTTTTTAAACTACAGCTATTGTGACCTAGAAGGCGATTAATATCCCCGCCCATCTCTTCCTGAATTTTTTTTAATATCTGGAAATAGAAATTACTAGAAAACAAAACCGGTAGTGTACATCTACAATACTCAATTAAGTTCCTACATAAATTTCATCAAATTCCAATCAGTGGTTTAGGCAGAGAGCTAAAATGACAAATTTAAAAACATGTCAAAATTAATAGCACACATCTACAATATGTAACTTGTTTCTTGAATTACCAATTATTTCACGAAAGATTATGGAGTAAATGAACATGAGACCATAACGCATATGTTAACTCCAACTGCAATAATTTTAATGAGCTGTATGGCCATTTCGGAAATTTATTCCTCATCAGCAGCACTAGAATCCAAACAAAGGAAATCCATAATTTGAAAAAATGTTTAAAATGCATAAAACAAAACAAAATCCGAATAATCAGTAATATCAAATATAGCAAAGGACAAAACTACGATGGAGGGAGTTAATCCTTCAGTTTCAGAATTTGCATAAATTTAGATAATTGTAATTGAAAAAAGAGTGTACACATGAGATATTATCTCATGTACAAGTACACCATATCTAAGAAAAATAAAGAGCATACATCTCTACCACGGGGAATTGTTTTACCAACTCCACACTGCAATAAAAGACAAACTCCTGTATTAAATATTTCACGAAAGGATATGGAGTAAATGAACATGAGACCATAACGCATATGTCAACTCCAACTGCAATAATTTTAATGAGCTGTATGGCCATTTCTCAAATTTATTCCTCATCAGCAGCACTAGAATCCAAACAAAGGAAATCTATAATTTGAAAAAATGTTTAAAATCCATAAAACAAAACGAAATCCGAATAATCAGTAATATCAAATATAGCAAAGGACAAAACTACGATGGAGGGAGTTAATCCTTCGGTTTTAGAATTTGCATAAATTTATATAATTATAAATGAAAAAAGGGTGTACACATGAGATATTATCCCATGTACAAGTACACCATATCTAAGAAAAATAAAGAGCATACATCTCTACCAATTATCGGTTTAGGAGGAGTAGTGGATAATAGCTGTTTGCAATGTCAAAAAACACGTCCAAAATCTGGAAAAAAGAGTTATTGGGTAACAAAATACATAGTGCATGAACATCTATAATATGTGATAAAGCTCCTGCATAAGTTTCATGAAATTCTGAAGTATTGTAAGGGGCTTGGGGTTGTTTGATATGATATAAATCCAAACTGAATACGTCTTGGATAACACCAGCAGCCGTCATGGATCATCATTCCTGCCGTTGACAGAGATGTATCTGCCAGATCACATGGTGTTGACCCAAGATAGCCAATAATAATACTTGTTTTGTTTGTGTGGACACAAGGGCTAGATAGTAACTATAAACCATCATTCCTCGTTACTGTCGAGCTTGTTGTTTGTACAGTGATTTTTTGAACAGAGCAAAAACACTGTCCCAAAAGCTGCTTAGTCAGGGATTTGTTCAACCTTTGTTAATTTCATCCCTCAAGAAATTCTATGGCCGTCACCATAGCATCATTGAAAGATATGACGTGTCAGTATCCCAAATGAAAGTGGACATTTTCAGCTAGATTCACGTCTTCCCGGATTTGACTACCGACTTTGACATTTTCCCGGATTGAATCACTCACAGTGTGACGGGTGCTGTTAACAGAGCAGGACATGCTTACTCTTCCGGAGCACCTGGTGTCACTCTTAGTTTCATTGAAGTTTACACTGTGATTGCCTTTGTTCTGAATGTTGTAATTTCTGGTTCTGTGCTTGGTATCTGTCTGGCGTCATTGTTTTTGTGTCTAACGTCATTGTTTTCTGTGTTCTCGTTTTTGCCCTGTCTTTGGACTTCGATTTTTGTGAATTTCACCCCTTTGTTCCTTCGGTATTCTACTGCCGTTGTTTCCTCCCTGTGACAAAGAAATGTCTGCCCAGTCTCGGGATGACAGTCCATGAGCATAATTGTGACTTCAGGAAACCAGTTTCTGGAATGCAAATTTCTCCTCTGTTTTGTGCATTTACTCAGAAGCTAACATAGATCAAGAAATACATAGTGATCAACATTTTCATCTGTTTCAGGATGCAAGTGTCTTGTTTCCATAGGTTTTGCTAAGTCTCATCTTGAGCAGCGACATCAGTCAGGTAAACATAATTCACACAGCAAATATTTTATTATTTGCGAAAACTTCATATGATTATAAATATTATAGGATTTAACACTCATTTTTAGGAAATTATCTATGTATAAACTCCGGCAGCTCACTCAAAAACTGAATAAAGTCCGAAGGACTTTATGTAAAGTTTGTGAGTGAGCTGCCGGAGTTTATACATACATAATTTCCTAAAAATCAGTGTTTAATCCTTATAATTCCAATTTTGTATGCTAAAAAACTGCATGATCCATGTTAACGACGTCTTAATTTGCTGCACTATATTTTTTGCGGAACGGATTAATGGGCAAACGGAAATATCGAAAAATATTTCCGTTTGCTATTCAAGACGTTGACCAATGAAAATGAAGGTTACAATAACATTTGGAATTATTACATTATAATAATCCACCCCTGGGTTGCCTGGTCATACAATAGTACATAGTTATAACTTGAAATTGTGCTGGTACATCTGGCATATCCAAATAAAATTACAGTGTTTTTCAAAAAAATGGAAGAATGTGTGCATGGGACACGGATGCCCCCGCCTCCTTGCAATCGAAACCCATAAATTATTAAAGGCATAACTATATACAATATATATTTATCAAATATTATTAGAAAGGATCTTTCTCCTGTGATAAATAGGCACTGGAACTGGTTTGGTTTTGATATAATGTGTAGTTCCAACAAATAATCTGAGAAACAGTCTTATATGTAATACTAATCTATTTTTAGCAACTGTGACCTTGACCTTGGTGGTATCAACGCTAAAATCTATGGGATTATGTCTATTGTGATAAGTAAGCAAGTGACCAAGTTTGGTTTTGATCAGATGCAGAATACTCAAGTAATCGTTTGGAAACCAAAATTTTATTGAAATTTTACTCTATTTTTAGCAACTGTGACCTTGACCTTGGTGCTACCATCCTGGAAATCAATAGGCTTTTGAATTGGATAATAAGCAAGCAAGTGACCAAGTTTGGTTTTGATCCGATGTAGTATACTCAAGTTATCATCCGGGAACCAAAATTTTATTGAAATTTTAGTCTATTTTTAGCAACTGTCACCTTGACCTTGGGGGTACCAACCTGAAAATCGATAGGGTTCTGTCTTGGGTGATAAGTAAGCATGAGACCAAGTTTGGTGTTGATCCCATGCAGGATACTCAAGTTATCATCCGGAAACCAAAATTTTATTCAAATTTTAGTCTATTTTTAGCAACTGTGACCTTGACCTTGGGGGTACCAACCTGGAAATCGATAGGGTTCTGTCTTGGGTGATAAGTAAGCATGTGACCAAGTTTGGGTTTGATCCGATGCAGGATACTCAAGTTATCATCCGGAAACCAAAAAGATGGACGTACGGACGTACGTACAGACGGACGTACGGATCAGGGTAAACCTTAATGCCCCCGACCGCCTAGCGGTGGGGGCATAAAAATGTGGTGATATCTTGGATAAAAATCATCTAAATGGTACCTTAGCAACGATACAATGGTTGATGTGACGGGAAAAAGTTTCGGGGCTTTTATCTTCTAGGTAAAAAGGAACCTGGAGACATAGGATCGATACTGAATTATTTCCCTTATACAAAACTGGATAGTTTGGAAAATCCCGAAATTCTTGAATTTTAATTTTATAAAAATATATTCTGTACCTTTACTGGTTGTCGTTAAAACTGCAAATCTGCTTTAAACACTAAGAACTTCTTTAACAACTGAATTAGTGAAACTTCACTGTTATGAGTGGCCCACCAAGGATCCAACTGATTTGGCCATTTCTGACGACGGCGCTTCTTATATAGAGAAATTTAAGTCACGTGACATGGGTTAAAAAGAATTACGAGCCGGGCAAGTGGATCAATTAACATTAATTACACAGTTATCATAAAAAGGTGGCTTGCCCTTGCCTAGAAATGGCTAAAAGGAAAAGACCTAGCTACATTTAATTAAGATAGACAACTCATATTTTACGGGGGCAAGCAAATGATTCGATCCTTGTCATTAGCATATGAATACAAAAATGGCGAACCAAAATGAAAAAAGTAAGTGACCAAGCAATATATCCCAGGGGAAAATAACATGATTACATAGATGAAAAGCTCAAAAATACTACTAATAATAACTCCCTAAAGTGTTCATGCACAAAATTGCCGATCTAAAGGTCTACGTAGTAAAAACCATTTAATTATTTCCACTATCGGTAGTTCGATTTGTTTACACGATAGCTACCGAATGTGAAAATAATTAAATGCCAAAATCGGCCAATTTCTTTACCTACATAAGAATTTTTTTTTACTAGATGAATTTCTGTAAAGTAATGCATGGAAAATTACTGGATTTCATGCCCAGTGAATTAAGAACCTCTGTGAAAAATTATATTTCACTTTATAACTTGAACTTTGCAGGACATAGAAAAATATGATGAAAACTTGAAAAATTTAAACATAAAGCTTTCAACAATAGCAAAAATAACTAACTTCAACACTTAACATGTTGTTAATATTTGAACAAAGTTAAATTGGCAGAAAAAATGCCAAAATTCATTACGAAAAATGAAAAAGTAATGATTTGTCATCAACATTGACAAAAAGAAAAAAATATCAATGGATGTACCCACAACATATTACATCCTCCTCATCTTAGTTCCATAGGGTCGAATGTAAAAACTTTGCTCCATGCTGGCGGCCATGTTCTTTGTCGAATTGAAATGTTAAGAACTTCCCAAACACCATTCTTGTAAAGTTTGGATGAATTCCCTTCAGTGGTTCCAGAGAAGATATAACGGGATTTTTCCCATTGAGGCAAATGTTGAAACTATGTCCCATGCTGACGGCTTTGTTCTATATAAAGGTTCAGAGACTGAGCCTGAATCGCCCAGCTGGCAAAATGCTTCTTATATAAGCCATGTCTTTACTGATGGCTCAAAATGATATTTTTCCAAAGGGTCTGATGTTAAGCTATAGTTTGGATTGATACACTTCAGTCGTTTCAGAGAAGAACATCAAAAAGGGTCCAATGTTTAACTTTGTTCCATCTAGCGGCGATGTTATTGTCAGAGCCGACCAAAATGAGCAATATTTGTTAAGGATCTTCCATACATCATTCAAATTCAATTTGGTTAAATATACTTCAATAATTTCATAGAAGTGATGAAACAACGGCAGTAGAATACCGAAGGAGCAAGAGAAGCGAAGACTACAAAAATGGAAATCCGAAGGCATGGCAAAAACGGCAACAGTGAAAAACAAAGACAAAACAAGGACGTGAGACAGCTACAAGCACGAAAATAAAAAGACGACATTAAAAACTAAGTCACTCATAGTGTGAACTCCCATGAAAACCGGGAGTGACATCAGGTGAAACTGATAAATTTCCAGTATTGGTCAAATACTAATCTAAGTTTTTCGCTTATTGCCATGTTTTTCTGACGAATCGGAACAAAATGAGCAATCTCCTTCTTTACACCATACCTGTAATTTTAGTTTGGTTGAATTTGCTACAGTGGTTTCAGTGGAGAAGATAAAAATGTGAAAAGCTAATGGACGACGGACGACGACGGACGAACGACGGACGCCAGGTGATGGCAATATATCACACTGACCCTTGTGTTAAATGAACTAATGATGAAATTTTGTTAATATTTTTTCATGACTGAAGATTTTTAAATGTATTTCTTTAGGGCTCAATGTTAAACTATGTTCCCCGTGGCGGCCATTTTGGATAAGGTACGCTCATAAATTCACAAACGTTGAAGGGGATCATGTTCCCTATTGGGACCATTTTGGATAAGGTATGATTATAAAATTCAAAATCTTTGAAAAGCGACAACAAAAGGACTATTATGACAAAGTTTGATTAAATTGTCCTAACGGTTTTAGATTTGAATAAAAGGTGTACGACAGACGCCAAGCGATTTCCAAATTTCACCTTGGCTGCTAAGCATCAGACTAAAAAGGTATTTCTTCATTACATTTTTCCGTATGTTTTTGTAATCTGTATTTTCTTAAAAACTAGAGGCTCAGAGACTGAGTCTATATCGCTCATCTGACGAAATGCTATATACTAGTTTTTTGTTGTTCTGCGCTAGTGGCCATGTTTATTTTTTTTTGTCGAATTGGAATGAAATGAACAATCTTTGTAAAGGACCTTTCTTCATCATGCTAGTGCGGTTGAAATAAATTTCCTTCAGAGCTGATGCTGAAATTCATGTTTCCCCATAGGGTGCAATATATACCTATGTTGGCTGCCGTGTTTTTGTAAGATGCGAACAAAATGAGCAAGTTATGTGAAGGATCTACCATACAACTTTCCTTTAAAGTTTGGTTTTAATTGACTTGCTTTAAGGGCGAGGGGGGGGGGGTCATACAAGATGAACAAATTGGTCCAATGTTATAATATGTTTCTGCGTTGGCGGCAAAGGTTTTTTGTTGAACTGGAATGACATGAGCAGTCTAAGTTAAGGCCCTACGCTAAGTCATACCAGTACAATTAAGGTAAATTAGCTTTAAATTTTTAGACAAGATAATGAAAATGATATGTCCTCCAAAAGGGTCTAGTGTTTGATCAAGTTTTTGCTGACAGTAATGCTTTTTGTAACAACATAACAACATAAAGTCCTTACCTTTGTCATTACAGTTCAGTTTAATTAAATTAGCTTCAACAGTTTCAAGGCAAATAATGAATTATTTGGTTGAATTTACTCCAGCTGTTTCAAACAAGTTGATGAAAATGATGTCTTCCCATAAGGGTCGAATGTTAAATATTAAGTTCCGTGCAGGCAGCCATGTTCTTCGTCACATCAAACTAAAATTAGCCATTTTACATCATTTTTGTAAATTTTGGTCGAATTTGCCTCAGTGGTTTTTAGAGGAGTTGATGAATGTGAGTTTTTTCCATATTAAATATAAGTTCCGTGCTGGCAGTCATGCTTTTTGTTAGATCAGAACCAAATGAACAATCTTTGTAAAGGATCTTCAACATATCATTCTTATAATATTTGGTTGAATTTGCTTTAGCGGTTTTAGAGGAGTTGATGAAAATGATATTTCCCCCAATGTGAAATATAAGTTCCGCGGTTGCGGCCATGTTTTTTGTCGGATCGGAATGAAATGTGGAATCTTAGCAAAGGACCTTCATACATTAATTCTGTAACGTTTCTTTGAATTTCCCACAGTATTTTCAGAGGAGAAGATGAAAATGTAAGGTCCAATGTTAACCTATGTTCTGAGGTCGCGGGCATGTTTTGAAGGATACTAACGAAATGAGCAATCTTTGTAAAAGACCTTCCATACATCATTCCTGTAAATTTTGTTGAATTTGCTTCAGTGGCTTCAGTGGAAAAGATGAAAATTTGAAAAGATTAACGACGACGGACGGACCACGAACGTCAAGTGTTGTCAATAGCTCACACTGACCCTGTGGGTCAGGTGTGCTAAAAAGAAACTAACAATACAGTTTTTTGGATTCGTATGTCAAATTGAACACTCTATGACCATAATGAACAGTGATGAGTGTCGTCAACAAAAGATTGTATCATGATATATCGATACAACGCAAGCGTATCATGATATATCGATACAACGCAAGCGTATCATAATACGTGTCGATAGTATCTCCTTCTGATTTCACAATTTGATAACATTTTTAAATCTTCTTCTTTTATCTATTTTATGTGATAAAATAGTAAAATATTCCTAAGTGAGACAAGAGTGTTCTTTTTCATGTAGCTAAATACATTTGTTTGTCCTATATCTGATTTTTCTGTGCCAAAATCAGACAGTTTTGAGCATTTAGGTGGTAGTGATTCTGAAATTTCAGCAGAAATCAGAAAACGATACGTTGAACTGGAAAATATAAAAGAGCACTTTGCCAATTATTTATGTTTGTTGACACCCCATCCCAAACCACGTACAAAAGAGAAGATACATGGATGTAGCATTGCCCGACAATTAGCAATGAATTTCGTTCAAACGGGTACCGGGGGCCGTCTTGGTCTTAAAATGGGTATGGGTATAGCTCATTATGGAAGGCATTTTGGAGATTTCAAGATGAAGAATGTCTGGTGTACATTTACTCCATATCCTTCCATTGTTAACTGAGAAATACTCATGACTCTTTCGTTATCCGTTTTCTTTTAAATAGTTTATGACCAATTAAGGTTGAAGGTCATTTTTTATGGGTTCGAATACAGCTTTTTTTCTAACGTGTCTAATCGGGCAAATGTACCACACATATTGCTTGTTCCATACTAGAAACCACTTCAATGCCCGCTGGTCAAATCAACTGAATATAAGCAGTGTAAAACAACACATTTATATTCAAAATGTAATTAGGCAAAGATACATGTCTAGATATAGATTTGGTAAGTTTGTATTTTCTGGGAAGCCTTCTAAAGGAACCCTGTGATTCTTTCATGGTAGAGTCTTTCCAAAAACAGGAAATCATCAGTTGCATGACTCTCACCTATTCCTCATTGTACGTTGTACTAGGCAAGATGTTGCTGAGTAGTTCATCAATATATCAGTGGTTTTTAGAAGTAAATGGCAAAACACACAATTTATTATTAATGTTTAAATCTTTTAAAAGAATTGTCTTTTGATTTGTTGTTTATTTTATTGCAATGAACAATTAACAGATAGCATGATCATACTTTCCCCTTGTTTAACATTTTTGACACTTCTTATAGGTAAAAAACAAAAAGGCAGTTGCGCATAGTCGGATGATACGCGTGTTGTCACACATTCAAAGCCGCAAGCAATTTAAATGGATTAAATGGATCTAAATTTAGAATCCCATTTGGGAAATATTTATAAATTTTTACTCAAGTTAGAATAACTCGGCAACCTCAGGAGTAACTGATCATTGGGTTAATAGGCAAGATTGCAAAAATGAAATATTGAAATAAAATCCCATAAATCATAATTTTGTCAAAAAGTATTCAGATCTTAACGGCTCCAAAAGTTTCAAGTGAATTGACCAAACAAATTCGAGCACGATATCTCAAAATTCCTTTTATACTGACCAATACATTCAAGCAAAACAGAAGTTTCACTGAAAAGTATACAGATCATGACGCATGCTCTATAAAGTTTGAAGCGAATTTACCAAACGTTTGTCAAAAAGTGCAAGCAGGTGATAAATTGCTTTTAAATTGATGAATAAGGTCGCATGACTCTTGCAAGAAAAATAGAAATTTTACCAAAAAGTTTTCAGGTCATTAGGCAATCTAATTAAATAGCTCTACAAAGTTTGAAGTAATTTTACCGATGGTTCATCACATTAGAATGCAATAATTGAAACGGAGAGTCAAACGGACATAAAGACGGACACTCGGCTATCGGTATGCTACAAAACATCTTTCAATGGAAGGGCGTATAAATATTTAACAGGTCAATTGTAATTTCATGAATTATTCATGAAATGTTCATGCATGTTCATGAAGAATTCATAAATGTCTGACAGAGGTAAAGGTGGCAGCTTCAACAACATTCCGAAAAGATATTCTAAAGAGGTTCCAAAATTATCTTGGAATGGAAAAATATTTACAGACAGGCGGACGGACCTAACTTAGTCGAAAAGGGCAAACGAAAACCGAAGCAAAAATGGGGAAGGAGAAATTCTAAAATCAAAAATAAAAAAAAAAAACGACAATTCATCTGTAACACAAATTGAGAAAGTATGAAAAAGACAAAACAAATGAACTAAAATGAACATGAACGTCACAAAGCCAAAGCAGTAAAAAAAAATAAAGCACTAGCAGTGCGAGTCCTACAAAACTTTTGGAATTATCAGGTTCCCCAGAAGGGTACGCATGATCTGCTACACGAATGCAACCCGACACACAACCACCTTAATACGATGTTGAAATATCTGTTTGGTGACTGATTGGTTATTGTCTTTTTTAACCCATAGACAAAACCAATTTAAATTCATGGTGCATGTTACTTATTTAATGCTTAAATAGCGACAAAGTTAAAGTTTGAAAAGCTTTGTGTATCTCGTAAGTATTCACACTAGACCAAGGACAAATCTCTACCACAAACATAACGGACTAAGTCAAAACCAACTAGACATCAGTGAGATGGTATCCATCTCTGTGGGCCCCGCTCCAAGTATGTCCTAGAGGTCAATGGTCAAGGGTCATCAACTATTGTACGTGACATTTCACCTTGAAGCAATCTATCCAGATACCAAATATCAAAAGCCTATCTCAAAAGAATAAAAAGTTTTAGCCCGGACACAACTTCGTCATTGAAAAAGCATGAATGTGACCCAGAGGTCAAAGGTCAAGGTCAGAGGTCACCAACCAAGGTACGCGACACATCATTTTGGATTATCTATCAACAAGTCAAATATCAAAGCCTATCTCAAAGGGAAAAAAGCTATAGCCCGGACACCACTTTGTCATTGAAAAAGCATGAATGTGACCCTGAGGTCAAAGGTCAAGGTCAGACATCACCAACCAAGGTACGCGACACTTCGTCTTGAGGTGATCTATCTACATGCCAAATATCAAAAGCCTACCTCAAAAGAGGAAAAAAGTTATAGCCCGGACACAACTTTGTCATTGAAAAAGCATAAATGTTACCCTGAGGTCAAAGGTCAAGGTCAAAGGTCACCAACCAAGGTACGCGACACATTGTCTAGAGGTGATCTATCTACATGCCAAATATCAAAAATCTATCTCAAAAGAAAAAAAGTTATAGCCCGGACACGACTTTGTCATTGAAAAAGCATAAATGTGACCCTGAGGTCAAAGGTCAAGGTCAGAGGTCACCAACCAAGGTACGCGACACGTCGTCTTGAGGTGATCTATCTACATGCCAAATATCAAAAGCCTATCTCAAAAGAGAAAAAAGTTATAGCTCGGACACGATTGTTTCGGACGGACGGACGGACGGACAGACTGATTACTATAGGGCGTCCGCCACAAAGTGGCGGGGCCCTAATAAAATAATAGTATGACATGCCAGACAACACAGGAAACAAAAGCACTGTTAGCGTGAACTCATACTGAAACCGAGAGAATCATAAAGTGTTCCTGAAGGGTAAGCATGCTCTGCCCCACGCGTGAAACCCATCACACTGCCATTGAAAAGTCCGGTTTTATCACGATCGGT
The DNA here is from genome assembly GCA_002080025.1 of Modiolus philippinarum. NCBI lineage: Eukaryota > Metazoa > Mollusca > Bivalvia > Mytilida > Modiolidae > Modiolus > Modiolus philippinarum. The sequence continues at coordinate 191,625 of MJUU01062647.1, forward strand.
GTTTGTCAGTCCAGTAATGAATTCTGGATCTACATAAAGATGACTATTCTCATCTGTGGAATAGAATATATGCAACGATCTGTCAAACCATAGTGACACCTGTAAAACTTCTGTATTGTCATAAGTGGAGCGACGAGGAGGGCAATTTTCAAAATTTAAATTACCTGAAAGCCCAATGGACTTTTATCAGCTCAATCGAAAGTGTAATGTTTGTTCTTTCAGAAAATGGCTGTCGTCGCTATCTGACAAGTTTCAAATATACTTTATTTTAGGGTCAAATATCATAACCCTTACATCTGCACTTTTATTTTGCCGGGTTATAACTTGCTTAACTTTTGTCATAGTTTTCAGATATTAGGCAAATTAGCGTATCACAAAAGTGTTGAATATTTGGTACCATTTGACTGTCATATGACATTCACCTTTGACCTTGAGGTCAATTAATTGTGTTCAAGTGAAGGCTTTTTCAAAATACATAAAATTTGCTTTGGCGTAGTCGTATTTAATCCGAGTTGAGAATATATTAAAGTGCATTTTATGCTGCCACAGCTTTCATAAGACATGACCTCGCTCCTGGTCAAATAAGGCTATTTAAAAAAATCATTTGAACTAAGTACAAGAGTGACTTAGAACAAGTTATTTGACACATGATTATCACTATTATACAAGATGCAAAAGTTGTGACTCTTTTTGTCATTGATATTGAAGATATATGTTAAATATCCGTTTTATTGTAGCATTTTTTCGTGTATGTGTGTAGGGGGGCACAAATCTAAATGATTCTTACATTTGAGATTCAGAAAAAATACAACATTTGTTGGACCTTTCGTGGACATTACAGGTTATAAAGTAAGTGAGAACCGAACCGTCAATCAAAAGAACGAACGATCCACAGACAATGGCAAAATCAGAAACACTAAGAAACAAGGACATCACTTGAGTACGGGACAAAAAAGAAAAATGAACAAATGTAAAGCATTTTAGAGATCAAGGTTATTTTTTTTAATTAGTTATCTTTATTTTTTTTTTACCTTTAAAAAATTACAGTATGGGACTTTATTACGTGCTATTTAACGTTTTACGGGATCTTCACATTTAAGTTAAGAGAAATTAGGGTTTTTGTAAAACAAAATCTGTCTGGTTCATTCATGTTAAATAAAGAACTTCGAGTTATTCACTTGAACAAGGATTCTCTTTGTGTAAAACACAAAGTTAATTTATAACGTGACAAACGTGATGATTTTAACTTCCCAATTGTGAACTTTCCCTTTCTGAGTAGCAATATACCTACCTCTGCAGGGTATGGAGTGTACATTTCACAGTTGATTCGTTACCGTCGGGCATGCAGTTTATACAGTGACTTTTTAGTTAGAGCAAAAACATTGTCCCAAAAGCTGCTTAGTCAGGGATTTGTTCAGCCTTTGTTACTTTCATCCCTTCAGAAATTCTATGGCCGTCACCATGACATCATTGACAGATATGACGTATCTGTGTCCCAAATGAAAACGGACATTTTCAGCTAGATTTCACGTCTTCACGGATTTGACATAATCGGATTTGACTCAACCCTGGATAGACTCACTGATAGTGTGACGGGTGCCGCTAGCGGAGCAGGACATGCTTACCCTTCCGGAGCACCTGATGTCACTCCCGGTTTTCATGGGAGTTCACACTATGAGTGCCTTAGTTCTTAATGTTATCTTTTTATTTCCGTGCATTGTAGCTGTCTCACGTCCTTGTTTTGTCTTTGTTTTTATCTGTTACCGTTTTTGTCATGTCTTTGGACTTCGATTTTTGTAGTCATCGCTTCCCTTGTTCCTTCGGTATTCTACTGCCGTTGTTTTATAAAGAGAAAACCAAAAACACATTGGTCCATTGACAGATAGAAAAAAATCAAAAAGGATATTAAATGTGTAAAATCAAAAAGTGTTTAATGCCAAAAAGGGCATTAGAATGCCGAGGGAACAAGGGAAGTGGTGAAAAATCAAAGTCCACTGACATGGCAAAAACGACAGCACAGAAAAACAAATATAAAACATGCAATGACGTGAGACAGCCACAAGACACGGAAATTAAAAGACAACATAAAAAACTAAGGCACTCATAGCGTAAAACTCCCCTGAAAACCGGGGGTGACATCAAGTGCTCCGGAAGGGTAAGCATGTCCTGCTCTGCTAGCCGGCAACCGTCACATTATCATTGAGTCAATCCAGGGTTGAGTCAACACCAATTAGTTATAACAGTTTCCATAAAAGAATAACACAGATGCGACGTATATTTTTTTTTTAAATCTGCCATTGTATATGCAATAGCCCATCAACTACATGTTAATGCACGTCAGTGTCGTAAACAAAAAACTAGAACATATATATATATATATATATATATATATATATATATATATATGCTGAGCGCCCCATCAAAACGTGGGCTATTTCATTTTTTTTAAATAACACTTAGAAATCTTTCGTTTTTATTCGGTTTTCCAATTGTTTTGATATAATCTGCACTGAAGAGACATATGGTGTCGAAATGGGAATATGCAGAAGATAAATTAACTGCAATTTTGGGTACTTGATTGAAAAAAAAATTAATGAAATCAATCATTTTGGCTTGAATCATCTACCTGTGATGTATTTTTTATCTGTTTTTATCAATTCAGATTCAGAGTCTGAGTCTGAGTCTTTTAATATCAAATATTAAAGTTTTGTTGATTCCGGTGGAATTCGAACCCCCTCTGTCAAGGTTCTAAGGGTTGAGAGCCTGATACGCTACCACTAGACCACCAAACACATGTTCAAACTTCGGTTAATTAATATACTTTTGTCAAAATAAATTTGTAGTTCACTCTATTTTACTTCTCTTTGGACTCACACAGAGATGGTGGGAGCAGTGTTATCTGTCTGTACAGTCTGTGCATTCGAAGAATAGCCAAATCCCTCGGTGTGAAGGCAATCTCGATATTCATGTCTCTAATTCTAACCCCGTTGGGTTCCTACCATAGACCGTTATATTTTAACTTTTTAGGCCCTGCATTAGCGTAAAAATTCGCAAATCCGAGGAGATTTGCAAGTTTCCAGGTTGACTGGATTTATGGACAGTATATATATATAAAATGTCTATAAATTCAGTCAACGTGGAAACTTATATATATATATATATATATATATATATATATAAGAAGGAAAAACTTGTTTAAAAGGCAGAAGACGACGACAAAAGCAAAAACACAGAATTTACTTAGGTTCTCAACTTTGAAAATGTTCAACAAAAAGCACAAAAGGGCACAATGGTATATCTTGATGGATTTTGTTTTGTCAACAATTCCACTCTAACTAACTTGTAGAGTAATTTTTTGGAAATTTACAATAAAATACTGGCCTTTTTGAAAGTTACGATTTCAGAAAAATTTAAGTTTTCTTGGGTCATCAGTTCATGTGAGGACAAATATTTTGTAAGGTGTAGCTGTTTTCATCTTTAAAACGCTTTACTGTTTCCAGTTTTTACCTTACATAGCAGAGCTAGACCCCGACTTGACACAATAAGTACATTGTCGCATTTTCTTATGTAAACTATACGAACATACCCAATACACGAACACACCCTTTAGTTAATTACTCCCTTTTTTAAACTGAGCAAATAAGAACAGTATAAACACGTATCACATATTAAAGAATAGTAATAATGTCAAATGAAATCAAGGAAATAGACATACTGTTGAAATATCATTCAAAACAGACTGTCTGGTTAAAAGTAAATCATAAAATTCTAACCAAATCGGTACAAAAGTGTTTAAATACGGGAAAAAAATATTTGCAAAACACAACTTAAGGTCAAAAATTTTACGTGGAGAAACGATGTATTTTTTAAATGAATATGCCAATAGTTACGCCAAACATTTCTCAACTCAATTGTGTGACATAATTCACAAATGAGTAAAAGAGGAAAAGGTAGGGACTAAAAAACATCAATTTTAATGCTTTATTTTACCGAGTTTGTAAACAGGCGTCCTGTGTTATGTTTGAAACTAAGTGTGTATTGATGAATGATTAAGTATACTATTACATTCGTTTTGTTTCTGTACTATTGTGTATCGAGAAAAACGGGTGATTTCAATAAAATTTCATTCAGAGCAGTCCCGTGTGTATTTTGAAGATTAGGGTAACGTTAAAAATCGCCATTTTTTACGTCAAGGGGACCACAATTTAACTCGACGACAGACATTTCCTGACAGTTGAGGTGTTGATAAATAATATTAAGCAATAACATTCCATCGGCTTTTGGGTTATTTAAACTCGTTAAATAAGGGACCTTTTGAATATCCGCCGCTCTACTAAGTGACATTACCTGGATATCAGGGATGTGGGTTATTGCAATCAGTAAATGCAATTGATTGCAATCAATTACAATTTTTGAAGAAATTGAAAGTAATTGCAATTGAGTTTTATTTCATATACAAGTATTTGAAAATATTTAAATACAATTTCAAAAACTATGTAATTCCAATTACTTTTCAAATACTTTTCAAATACATTGCCCAAGATGATGTTTGTTTTAATAATCAGTCTGAACAATTCTGAGACAATATACAAAATTAAGATTAACATAATTGGACATGTTACAATTTGCAGTATTTATTTAATCATTAATTATTATATAGACAATCAGTGGATTTACACAAAAGACTTCATCCAATGCCTTAGGCATTAATATCCTCAAAAACAAGGTGTAATCATGTTTCCATATACATGTATTTCTGATGTAATTTTAACTAGTAGTTCAATAGTGCCAAATATTACATTTTTCCACTCATGACTTTACTGAGGGTATTTGATGAATTTTATCAGCTCATGTAGAGAGAACTTTTAGAAGGAAATAATGACCAGAGCATTGCAGAATGGATGATAAAAATTTTGATAATTTATGATGAAAAAACAAATACTTGGTCCATCTACTTTGTCTTTTATCTTCATGTACATATGTATTTGAATTTACCAATTATACATTTAAAATTGTTCATGCAAACTATAAAGAAAATGCTAATACATAATCATTCTATAATTTAGAACTGCAGTAAACTCCGGCAAAAATATTGTATAATACAGAGTATATTGAAAGACGATAAATTTGATGATGATTTTTTCTTAAAATGTAATTTCGATGTAATCAAATACTTTTTCAAAGTATTGGAAAATAATCAAATACTTTTCAAAAATCACTGTATTTGAAATGTAATGTAATTGGTGAAAAATGCAATTGAAAGTAGTTAATTGCTTTTTAAAGTAATTGAACCCAACCCTGCTGGGTATATGACTGTTCGAGAAAGTTATTTCGCTCTGTTTACAAAATCGCTGACAAATACAGGCACGACAATAGCGAATGAGTTGTTAAATTTAGAAGCCATATGCCGGGGATGTGGGTTCACTTGGGTAAACTGAGGATTGTTTAATGAAAGAACATCATCTATATAAGATAAGCTGGCTAACTGATTGGTTTTTTTTCTGAACTAGGCCTTGAATGAATCTGGCTTCATACAAATAAAGAAAAAAATCGGAGGAAAGTGGTGCACAATTAGTACCCATGGGTATCCCTAATGTGTGCTGGAAAATTTGTCTTGCAATTTCTACAAATGCTTTCAATAAAAAATTTCAACACTGCGATGGCATCCCTCTCTTTATACGTTTTCTTCGAATCATCGTGATTTTAAAATAAAATAAGGCCCCATCTTTACATAGCAACAATATGAACCCTTTTTTAAGTACAGAAAGACTGATGTTTTAAATTTCAGAGTACTGACTTTAACTTATCATATGGGAGAGTAGTAAAGATTGTAAATAAAACTAGAAATAACTTTTCACAAGGGATCCAATGAAAATATTCTGTCCAAATAAGACAAAAAAATCACCTTTGTATTTTACACAAAGATCATAAGCGTTAGAAAAATTTCGTTACAACACTTTAAAATAATTTCTCAAGACGATTTCAATAAAAAAGTCAAATTATCTCCCCTTCCTGGTTTCAGACAAAAGATATGTTACTTCATGCACATCTCCGTGTAGTGTCCTTCCTTTGTGTGAAGTTTCATCAAAATTCTTTATGTGGTTTAGGAGGAGTTGCGCTTACTTGGTAATCTCTACAGATGGAATCAATGAAAATTCAAAGTCGAATTATCTCCCCTTCCTGGTTTCAGACATTTATTATTTTCCTTTATGCACATCTCCATGAAGTGTCGTTCCTTTGTTTAAAGTTTTATCAAAATCCTTCAAGTGGTTTAAAAGGAGTTGTGCTTACGAGTTAATCTGTGCTGTTGGAATCAATGATGGAATAAATGAAAACAAAAAGTTGAATTATCTCCCCCTCCTGATTTCAGACATTAATTATATTCTTTCATGCACATCTCCATATAGTGTCCTTCCTTTGTGTAAAGTTATATCAAAATCCTTTATGTGGTTTAGGGGAGCTGCGCTTAAGAGGTAATCTGTACAGATGGAATCAATGAAAACTCAAAGTCAAATTACCTGGTTTTGGACAAAAGTTATATCTCTTCATATACATCTCAATTTAGTGTCCTTCCTTTATATAAAGTTTCATCAAAATCCTTTATGTTGTTTAGAAGGAGTTGCGCTTACTAGGTAATCTGTACAGATGGAATCAATGAAATCTCAAAGTCGAATTATCTCCCCTTCCTGTTTTCAGACATGCACATCTCCATGTAATGTCCTTCCTTTGCGTAAAATTTCATCAAAATGCATCGACTGGTTTAAGAGGAGATGCGCTTACAAGAAGCGTGTACAGACGGATGGATTGACGGACAGACAGACAGGGTGATTCCTATATACCCCTAAACTTCGTTTGCAGGGGGTGTATAATCAAATGTTTTGACACTGTTACAATGGTTAAGTTCCATTGAAGATAAATATTCTAATAAGTTTTTGAGCTTTTTGAGGATTCACATGGTGATCTGATTCATCGTATATGATTATTTGTTGCCTTGTACTTTAAATCCTTGTCATGTTGTGACAGGTGTGCAGGCATGGCCTTTGGTGTATTTGTTTACAAACACAAACACACAAGAACTCCCAATTCTAAACTTCATTTAAATTATCATTGACAATAAAAAGCTCTAACTCATAAAAGAATGTCCAACAATCTTCAAAAATTTCATTATTTTGGTTGCTGAGAGATGCACAGAAAAAAATTCATTCGATTTATTAGATATAATTTAATCAATTTTTTTTCTGAAATGAAATGTAATGTGCTATCCTTATAAAGCTAGCAACAGTCAAAATGTGCAAATGCATGCCATAAAAAAATACAATGCCTGGTCATTTTAGTAACAGAATCAGAAAACTCTGAGTAAAAGGTAAGTTGAATAAAATTTTCTTTAAAAAAATCTGTGAAATTCTTCACATTAAAATTATCACCTTAGGTCCACTGATCGAGCCAGACGCATGAATGCCCTACACAGACACAACAATTATACCCTCTCTGCTTTAGAGCAAGGGCATCAACATGAAGAATTATGGCAAATTTCATCCATAAGAAGTACACGTATAAGAGACCACCTTACACGATTTCTGACAACACTGGAGCATATTTTAAAAAATGGCCTAATATGGGAACGAAATTCACGTCTACGTGCCCATACCGCTATAATCGGATAAAATAGTGACATAAATAATGGAAAAAACAGGGAGTTTTTTTGTGATGGTATTATTGGAATTGGCTCACTAATGATACCCGTCTTGTGTCCACTAGCTATTATAACCTTAAATTTGATTTCCATTGTTTATTTTAAAAATAGTAAGTTATTCGGAATTGACAGATTTTGTCACAATTACCTTTTCCTTAACAATAACAAAGACTCTTTGGTAATGTCTATTGGTGGCTAAAAATGGCATCATTAATGCTCTACTTCATACAAATTATTTTAAATTGCCTACCCTTCCATAGCTGGTTTTGAAGAGTTTTTTCAGTTCTTGACGTTGAGCATTACACCTTGTTGCACATATATAAATGATAGCATCCTCATTTGTACCTGGAAAAATATATAAATTTTAAAAGCAAGTATTCTATGGCTTCTAAAAAGTGAAAATAGACAGTCACATTATGATATGTTTTATTGTTTTGAAACATAATATTTCCCTAAGAATCCATCCAAAATCAAGCGTGCAATGTATTTCACTAGTGCAAATATAGCTTAAAGTTCATGACGTCATTGACAACGAATTCCATTTTTAACAGAAATTTAAGCTTTGCTATACAATAAACTAGAGGCTCAGAGACTGAGCCTGTATCGCTCACCTGACAAAATGTTTCTATGACATACATGACCAAAAATGATGTTTTTTTTTTCCAATGGGGTCTAATGTTTAGCTTTGTTCTGCATTACCACCGGTGTTTTTTTCTGATCTTATTGAAATGATTAATTTTTGCAAAGGACCTTCTATACATTTAGTTAAATTTGCTTGAATAGTTCATAAAAAGGAATGGTTTTCTCATACTGTGTCATGTTCTGCACTGGAGGCCATGTTTTTTGTCGGATCTAAAGGAAATGAGCATTCTTTATTAAAGACCTTAAGTACATCATTCCTGTAATGCTAGATTGAATTTTCTTCAGTGGTTTCAGAGGAGAAGATGAAAAAGTTATTTTCCCATAGGGTCGATTGTTAAACCTAAGTTCCACACTGGCAGTCAATTTTTTTATCAGATCGGAACGAAATGAGCATCTTTGTAAAGGACATTCCATACATCATTCCTATTAAGTTTGGTGGAATTTGCTTTTGTGGTCCAGAGGAGAATATGAAAATATGATTTTCTCATACGGTCCAATGTTAAACTATGATCCGCGCTGGCGGCCATGTTTTTTGTCGGATCTCAAATGAAATGAGCAATCTTTATTAAAGACCTTCAGTACATCATACCTGTAAAGTTTGGTTGAATTTGCTTCAGCTCTTTCAGACGAAAAGATGAAAATGTGTTTTTTTCCCATAGGGTCCAAAGTAAAACCTAAGTTCCACACTGGCAGCCATGTTTTTTATCGGATAGGAACGAAATGAGCAGTCTTTGTAAAGGACCTTCCATACATCATTCCTATGAAGTTTGGTTGAAATTTGCTTCAGTGGTTTCAGAAGAGAAGATGAAAATGTGAAAAGTTAACGGTCGACGAACGGACGGACGACAGACGCCAAGTGATGGCAATAGCTGATACTGGCCCTTTGAGTCAAGTGAGCTAAAAAAAATAATCAAAAATAGTGAGGAATTTTATCCCTCGTCGAATACATATTGCACTCACAAGTTCGTACAATATAAAATTCTACTAGTTAAAATATTCCCAAATATTCATGCACTGTAACTTCGGTATTTAGTTAGCAGTCACCTATAATACCAAAATATAATCCATATTAGTATACATTAAATACCTAAGTTGAATAAAAAAAAACGGTAAATTTCCTTATGTTGCACGCGTGTTTCAAGGAGTAACCTCTCATCAGCAGCATTAAAATCAAACAATATGGAAAGCCAAAATCCCAAAGTAGTCAAAAAAGAAGTACTCTTTACCAAAAAAATAGAAATAGAAGGCCAAATTCAGTACCAAGGACATCCCACCAAGTGCCATATACGGAATGAAGCCTTAGTATTTTTAAGGATTAGAATTTCGATATAACAGTTAAGTTTTCTAAAACACAAGGTATTTTTTTTCATGTCAGACAAGTCTGGATTATTGGGGTATTTAAGAAATAGTAATGTACAAGCAATTTCTGGAATGCTATTGATTTGCCATAATGCAATGTGGAATAACCTTTCACCTTTTTTAAAATGACTAAGTTGTTTGTTTCCTTGAATGCCATCCCTATCCCTTGTGTCTTTTTATGGTTTATGTGAAGTTTTCTTTTTGTTTCTGTAATTTATGTGTATGTTTGTTTCTTATTTTGTTTGTTCTTGATACACAGTTGAAAATGAGATTAATTAATAACATCTTTTTGTCTTTAGTCTGAAACAAAGACTTCAAGATGTAGCATTGGTCGACATTTAGGAATGAATTCCGCTCAAACCGGTGCTAGGGCCGTCTTGAACTTACCATGAGGTATGAAAAAAGCTCATGGTTGAAGGCCTCATGGTGTACTGTTTGTTACTTCTTCGTTATTTACGTTCTCTGTCTGCATGTAATTCTTATATTCCCATGCATTCTAAATATACAATGTTTGGCTCTTGCTTCAGTATTCATTTGGAAATTTATATAGACACATCGTAAAAGTCCTTCAAATAGTGATGACGGCCGTAAAGCTTTTTGAGTGACAAAAGTAGCAGTGGTTGACCATAACCCTAGCTAAGTAGCCTACACAAGCAGACATGTTATGATCTTGTTTGGGCATTTTGATCTTATCACGAACTTGATAGGCTTAACACAAATTTGTTAAGAAATTGTAAGATTTTAAGTTTGTTTCCAAGAAAATTGATTTCAGAAAAGTGTTCAGATAGATTCAGATCAAATAAGAGCCACTTTTTAATTGCGTTCAGGACAGATAAAGACGACTTTGTTAAGATCAAGCAAGACGTCGATTTGATCTCGTTTGATCGGGACAAACTTAACACATCTTGATCGCCCTTGACTGCGGTCATTTTGTTTGATCTTGAGAAACTGGACAGATCTTGATCGTCCTTGAAAGCAAGTATCTTGAAATGCGACTTAATTTCTTAAACTGTCTTAACAAAATTGTGTTAAGCCTGTCAAGATCGTGATATGATCAAAATGGCCAAACAAGATCATAACATATTTGCTAGTGCTATGACCGAATCATAATTTCGCTCTTTTCACGAAATTGCTGTATGAATAACATGCACGACAGTAGCATATAAACTGTGACATGTTGACTTCATTTACTAGAGATCTGGGTATATTACTACTCAAATAAAGCATCTCAACAACATGTATAGCTTATCCTGGCCCATGTCTGACTTGGACAGTCAAAATAAAGTCAATGTTAAAGGACCTCGTCTTCTATGTTTATAGAACTTGACGTAATATGGCTCAATGTTTGAAGGGGATCTTTGAATCCATTTCTCGTAGGTATATATGTTTGACTATGTTCTCCGCTGGTGGCCATCTTGGATGACGTACTAACATTAAAATCACAAAATGTGAAGGCGACTATGTTCTTAGCTATATTTGATATTACTGATTATTCGGATTTTGTTTGGTTTTATGCATTTTTAACATTTTTTTTTGAAATTATGGATTTCCTTTGTTTGGGTTCTAGTGTTGTTGATGAGGAATTAATTTCCGAAATGGCCATACAGCTCATTCAAATTATTGCAGTTGGAGTAAACATAAGTGTTATCATCTCATGTTCATTTATTCCATGTCCTTTCGTAAAATATTCAAAGGACTATTGTGACTAAATTTGTTTTAATTTTTTTAATGCATTAAATAGAGTCCTGTGTTTATTTATGTTTCCTACTTGCGACCAACTTGGATCTGATGTGGGCTTACACTACACATTTTTCAGAGTGGGCCAACAAATACTTTTTCTAACGGGTCCCATGTGAAACTAAGTTTCTCGTTGGCGTTCATTTTGGATGAGATATGCACATAGAAATCACAAACTTGGGTTTAACTGAAACTGTTCAAGCCATTTCAGAGGAGATCTTTGGTTGCATTTTTAATAGGATCCATTGTTTAACTACTGTGAAAGTACTACTGTTCGTAGGATCCAATGTTCCTTGATTTCGTGGTTTGCTAAAATCACGAAATTAAGTTCCTACATTTTTCCCTGGAGTTTTGACGCATAGAATTCGAAACCACGAATTTAAGATCTAATGAAATAATGATATTCATGGAAGCAACGAAAATTGATATCCACGAATAAAAGTACGTCAACAGTCTGTTTTCCGCTGGCAGTTATCTTGGATGAGGTACAAACAAAAAATCTGACCTTGAAGAGGACCCCTGACGGACTATTGTGACTAACAACTGCAGTTTAATTCAAATTAACCAAGGGGTTTCAGAGGAGAAGATCATTGAATAAAAAGATAACGGCGTACGGGCGAATCCGGACTGGGATCAAGTGACGACAAAAGCCAAACCTAGCCATAGCTAGGTGAGCTAAAAATTAAAAGAAATAAAACAAATCACAAAAACATGTCAAATAATATATTACCTGCACCATCACAAGCCTCATCCAGGTACCTACAATCATTTTCTGCCCCATCTCGGGGATCATATTTCTGACCTTGCAGACTATAGCCATCTTTCTCCAAAATGAATGCTACAACTGGATCGTCATCTCTATACTTAGCATAGTATTTAATAGTGCCTTCTGTTGGATCAATGGTTCCATCCTTTTCTAAATGAACTCTCAGGTGTTTAATATAGTTTTGGCGAACTTTTTCCAAGAAATTTTCGTCGTCCTGACATTTTTCTCGAACTTTCTGTGCCATTTTCTGAAGGAAAACACATTTCACCACTTGTATTTATTTAGTCATTTGTTACACTTGGTCGATGCCACTGCTGGTGGACTGTTAGTCCCCGAGGGTATTCACCAACCCAGTAGTCAGTACTTCTGTGCTGACCCAAAAGCCGATTCTATTTGGAACCTTACAATATCTAAATTTTTGTAAGGAGTATCTCCCTCATGCAAAGCTCTGTCCTTAGCTGATTTTGGCTTCACATTTAGATCATATTGGTTTTTTGTTCTCTATCAGTTTTTAAACATCTTTGAGTTTATGGTCTTCCAAACATTTAGATTTTATCTGCACTGAAGAGACATAAGTTGTCGAAATGCGCATATGAAGAATTTAAATTCACAGTAACTTCGGTATTTAGTCATTTGTATACATGTTATATACAGTAAGTTCATATTAAAAAGATTGGCAGAAAATATGACCTACGAAAGAACTTTAGAAATATATGATTTTACTCTACCGTTGAAATTGTTATGGCTTACTTTCTCATTTTAGTTTTGTCAACACAGTGTTAAACCTAAAGATATGCAAAATATTTATTTTCATGCAAATTTTGGTAATAACTCGTGCTGTAGGCTTCGGGTTCTAAACATTTTTGAACGTGGGGCTTCGGGCTTCAACATTACAGATACGACCTCCAACATTAGGGTTCGGCTCAAACACTAGGGTTTCGGGTTTCACTCACAATTCCCCGAAGTCCTTCACTTGGCTCTAGGCTCCAAGCAGTAGGCTCCGGGATCAACATACATGGGCTCTAAGCTCCTAGCAATTATTGTTGAAGTGTAGGCGTGGACACATAAGAATATAAACGTTGTTTTATATACAACGACAGTAAAATACCGAAGGAACAAATGAGCAAGATTAAGGCAAGGGATTCCCATTTATAATTCAACATCGGAAAAATCTATAGCTGACTGATTGAGTTTGATATCTCTTTGATGGATACCTGCAAAGTTCTAAGTGACTGATGGAGTGGTTGATCAGTTAGAGCGTGACATGTGAAAATGTCTGTAAACTTTAGAAAGTCCGATAACTCTTGTTAGAAGACACAATGTTTAGCCAGTTTAACATATTCAATACCGCCACAGTCCATGTTAAAGTGGCAAAGGTTAAACTATGGTTTCAATACACCAAGTGCTGTAAGATAAAAGACCTATGAAAGTGTTTCAATAAGGACCAATGTTAAATTGTTCCCTGGTTTCCGATATTGGCAGCAATCAATCTTGGACAGAGAGTGAGCCTGAAAAGTTTTTTCAGGGAAACATGTAAAGACAATCGTGGAAAAGTGTGGTTATAATTGGACTTACAGAGGATTTTTTTTACCAAGTTTAATTCCAATTGACAAAACAGTTTCCGAGAGGGCCTTTAAATGTGTTTTACCCGCTGTTGGCTATTTTTGGATATAGCCAGGACATGGCAGACACCGTTTTTGCAGGGGACAACCAAACGACAATTGTGGCCAAGTTTGACTCCAATGGGTACTGCAGTTTCAAAGAAAAGGTCTTTGAATATGTTTTCCAAAAGGATCCAATGTTAAAACTATATTGCCGGCCTTCTTGGATAAAGAGCAGCCAAAGATGAAAAAAAAGTTTTGCTGTGCCCTTCAAAGGACCCTTCCAATAGGGTCCAATGTTGAAAATGATTACTGCTGGTGGTCATTTGGGATATAGCGGAGACCATAAAACCCTTTTTTCATTGGACCACCAAAAGACTATTGTGGCTGGGTTTATGTTCTTACTGGCTGAACACTTTCAGAGAAGAAGATTTTTCTTTGAAAGTGTTTCCCATAGGGCTCAATGATAAAACTATGATCCCTCTGGCAGCCAACTTAGATATAGCCCGGACCAGAAAAACACATTTTAGCAAGGGCCTCACAAGGTTTTTGTGACCAGGTTTGGTTTCAATTGACTCAGTAGTTTCAGAGATGATCTTTGAATGTGTTTTAAATTTTTTCCAATTGGGTCTAATGTTGAAATTCTGATCCCAATTGACAGCAATCTTGGATTTAACCCGGACCTGAAAAACACGTTTTTTGCAGGGGACTATCTAAGAACCATTGTGGCCAAGATTGGCTCCTGCTGGCTCAGCAATTTCAGAGAAGATCTTTGAAATGTTTTCCAATAGGGCTCGATGATAAAACTATGTTCCCTGCTGGCGGCTGACTTGGATATAGCCCAGATATATATATTTTTTTTTGCAGGACACCATCCAAGGACTGCTGTTCCCACGTTTGGTTCCAACTGGCTCTGCAACTTCAGAGGAGAAGATCTTTGAATGTGTTTTCCAAAAGGGTCCAATATTAAAAATGATGATCCTCGTCGGCGGTTATCTTGTATAAAGCCAGGACCTGAAATCAACTTTTTTGCAGGGGACCACCCAAAGACTATCATGGTCAAAATTGGCTCTAATTGTCACAGCAGTTTTCGAAAAGAAAATCATTGAATATGTCTTCCAATGGGATTCAATGTGAAGACTATGTCGAAACTGGCAGCCATCTTGGATACAGCCCAAACCTGAGAAATACCTATTTCGAAGAGGACTAATGTGGCCAAGTGTGGTTCAAATTGGCTTAACAGTATCAGAGGAGATCTCTGGATGTGTTTCCCATAAGGTCCAATGTTAAAAACTATGTTCAACGGATAAAACCATCTTGGATATAGCGCAGACCTAAAAAACTTTTTTGTAGGGCAACACCAAAGGACCATTATGGCCAAGTTTGGTTCCATTTGGACAAGTAATGTCAGAGGAGAAGATCTTTGAATGTGTTTTCAATAAAGGGCTACGCTGAGCGCAGCATGATGCGACCGCAGTGTAATTTTAAAATAAGTATGGACATACTAAAGAGCTTGTCAAAATAATTAGATGGACACAATAAGGAGATTGGCCCAGTAATTAGCTGCACACAAACTAGGGAAAATAAAAATTAGCCCTTATGATTCCTTATGATTCCTCTTTGACCCCTTACAGCTCGGAAACGGTAAGAGCAAAGCCAAATCCATTGACATACTACTGAAAGCTTATATCAAGAGGAATGCAAAGAAAAAAATCCTGTTGAAATCCGATGAAAAATAAAAATTTAGGTAATCTGCAAATTTGCTGTTTTGGTCCCTTTGACCCCTTATAGCTCGGAAACGGTAACAGCTACACTAAATCTATTGACATAATTCTGAAAGCTTATATCAAGAGGAATCCAAAGAAAAAAATCCCATCGAAATCCCATGAAAAATAAAAATTTTCAGGTAATCTGAAAATTTGCAATTTTGGCCCCGTTCGGCCCCTCATCGCTTGGAAAGGAAACAAGTTAACAAAAATCTAATAATTGAGCGCTGCATTAATTTTTCATAAGGAATCCATTGAATAAAACTGCATCAAAATCGGACTAAAAATTAAAAAAAAATTTTGGATTTCCCCTGTTTGGGCCCCATTTATCTCATGAACAGTATATGCGATGTGAAATCCGTTTACATACTACCGATTGGAAATTTAATAAAGAGCACACTGAAAGAAACCACATAAAAATCTAAAAAATAATAAAAATTCTACAACCTCATATATGAGAACACCTAATTGTGCCGTTTTTGGCCCTTTTTCAGAAAAGGGAGGGCTACAATACCCAAAAGCAATCAAAGCATTCCCTTAGTGCCAAGGAACATTGTGTTAAAATTTCATAAATATTGGTCAACCACAACTTAAGTTATCGCACGGAAACGAAGTGTCTACAGACGCCGACGCCGCCGACGACGACGACGCCAGTATCATACCAATATACGACCTCAAAAAATGTGTTTGCAGTCGTATAAAAAGGGTCCAATGTTAACACTATGTTTCCCGCTGGCGGTCATCTTGGATAAAGTGCGGATCTGAAAAACACCTTTTTGCAGGGGACCAACCAAAAGACTATTTTCCCCGTTTCCCTTCTTTTTTTCTATTGTGTCCTAGTTTGGTTCCAATTGGCCCAGTAGTTTCAGAGAAGATATTTGAATGTGTTTCCAGTAGGGTCCAATTTTAAAACTATGTTCCCCGCTGGCGGCAATCTTGATATAGCGCGAACCTAGAAATCATTTTTCCTGCAGAGGACCACCCAAGGGCTACTGTGGTCAAGCTTGTTTCCAATTGGCCTAGTAGTTTAAAGGAGAAGACCTTTATATGAAAAGTTTTTGCCTGACAGAGATGGCAAAAGTTTAACCTCGCTCTATCCAGGTGGGATAAAAAGTATACAGATCCTTAGACCATCATAATACAACAGTCCTATATAGTTTTAAGTGAATTGACAAAAGGGTTTTTTAAGTTCTAGAGCATCATGTTATAATGATGAATAGAGTCTAATAACTCAGAATTGCAAGAACACTAGAAATTTCAAAAAAAGTATACAGACCGTGAGGCCATCGAACAATACAGCTATAAACAATTTGAAGCGGATCGAGCAGAGGATTGTTTTGTTTAAATTTGAAATATGAAACGGAAGAACGGATGTACAAAGACGAACGGACGTACACTCTGACATCATTTTTGCATTAAACTCCATACTACGGAAAAGGGTTCTCCAGTAAGAGTGTGAAATAAGGATGGAAAGTGCCAGTTTTAGTTTTTTTGGAACCCATAACTCCTGAATTGGAAATCTTCTAAAGAATTCAATTTAGGAAGAAAATTTAAAATTCATTAAGTTTGATATCTGAATAAAAGATACCTCTGCAAAGTTTGAGGTGGACTGATCAAGAGTTTAATAAGCTAGCGCATGATATGTGAAAAAATGCTGATTAACGTTCCATAACTCTCGAAAAAAATCGAATGTTTGTCACAAAGTATATATATCTTAATATTATTATACAAAATGCTGCCAAAAACTTGAATTTACCAAACATTGTCAGCATTGTGCACGATTTGCGAAAAAAACTGTCCCAAAACTGACGATGAAAGTCACCTTACTTTTGCAAGAAAAATTCCAATTTCACAAATTGCATTCAAACTTGGTCACAATAGAATACAAATGGCCTTTTTAAAACAAATTGTGTTGATTATGATCATACGTCATCAAAATTGGAAACCAGTGGCAACATGATTTTAACTTTTTAAGCTCCTAGCAATCCATAAATATATTGTTAATAATAAATTTCAATGTTTTACATCCAGAAGAGCAAATGTTTATATGAAATAGATAAAAAAAATGAAAACATATTTATATGATAATTATATGATACTGAAAATAAATTAACAGTAACTTCGGTTTTTTGATATTTATATACATCACCAACTATTGAAATGAAGGTGGACAAGGGGGTCCCAAGAGCACGTAGCTCTCGCCTGGGCCATGGCCTTTTGATAATCTGAGAGGCAAATATGACAATATGTTAAAATCATGTTGCCACTGGTTTCCAATTTTGATGACGTATGATCATAATCAACACAATTTGTTTTAAAAAGGCCATTCGTATTCTATTGTGACCAAGTTTGAATGCAATTTGTTTTGTCGTTTCTGAGAAGATTTCTGAATGAATTAATTTCATAGACTGTTCCTTGCAGGCGACAATCTTTGATGAGGTAAAAATCAAAAACTTTGAAAGAGACAACCCAAGGATCTTAATGATCATGCTTGATTAAAATTGTGCAAATGGTTTCATAAGGAAAGACCTTACAATGCATTTCCTATTAGCTCTTAAACTAAACTATGTTCCCAGCTGGTGGCCATCTTTGATGAGGTAGTAACATAAACGTCACAAACTTTGAACGATAACACCAAAGAACTTTATGATCAAACCTAATCATAATTGTTCTTGTAGTTTCATAGGAAAATATCTTCTTATGAATTTCCAGTAGGGTCATATTTTAAAGTAGGTTCCTTACTGGCGGCCATCTTGAATGAGGTACCAACATAAAAATTACAAACTTTAAACGAGGTCGTCTATGGTCTCTAACAATAAATTTTCAAAGGAATTGTACAATCACTTTCAGAAAAGATATTTGGATGCATTTCCCATTGGACCAAACGTTAAACTAAATTCCAGCTGGAGGCGCTCTTGGACAAGGCATCATTAAAAAATCAGAAACTTCTTGAAGGAAGTCACCTTGGGACTGCTGTGATAGAATTGCATTGAAATTGTTGGAGCAGTTTGAGAAGGGATCTTTGAATAAATAATTCCCAAAGGGCCCTATGCTGAACTTAAGTTTTCTACTGGCGGCTGTCATGAGCGAGATTTAGAATGACTTGAATGACTTGACCAACTTTGAACAATTTTGTTCTGTTGGTGATTTTATCTCTAATAGAATTGATCTGACGGGAAAGAAATCTAATACAATTTATAACATTCGAATATATGTTTAATAAAGTACAAAAACAATATATACTTACAAGAAATTTAACATAAATAATGTCCGTTTATAAAATTTCACTATTTGTACCTGAACTTATACAATATTGCTTATCAAATGTCCGATCCGCTGAACAAATACACTGTCTATATATATTTTTCAATTCCGTATGAATACTTTTTCCTTAAACCAATACAGCTTCTCATGGTCGCTTAAAGGTATTTCAAATATTACAATTATACTTCCAAACTAGCTTACTTTTACTTTTATTTTATGTTTAATATCACGGCTTATTCTCACTGTGCGCCTTTGACTCATAATCAAAAATGTACTGATAGAGTGAGTTCTGGTACGGATTTATAATTTTTCAATGTATACTCTATACAATATTCGAATTCATATGTACCAGAATAACTAAGAATTTGCTCAGTCATCCAGAACTTTCGAAATGTTCACATTTAGTTCTATTACGACGATCGCATTAGATACAATGCAAGAAGTTTCTAACAATACAATAAAAGAAAACAAAAAATATAAATTTAAAATCGAGAATGATCTTTTCTCAGTTCTGGAAAACTCATAAATAAATAACGTTATTGAATTTGGTAACTGTTAACAAAATTGGTAACTTAATGGTTATTGAATTTGGTAACTATGCAATGATTCAAGTTTTGGCACTTTCTACAAAAATTTAGTATTCTCTGAATACTTTCAAAAGGTAAAGTAGATGAATTTCTAAAATTTCGCCTATGGATATCAAAATCCATCTATGGAATAAAAAATGACAAGGCTTTAAGTGGAGGACCCATGAGATATCCATATGTAAACCCTTATCTCACGAGTTACCGAAATTGGTAACTGTAGTAAAACTTTCTTATTTGGAGACAGATTTTAATAAAAAAAATTATAAACATGTTGTTTACACTGCACAGCGTACAAAACATTTAAAAAATATTTGAAAATATTAAATTAAAATTTTGGCTAATTTTTGGTTGAAAATATAGGCAGAGTTACCAAATTCAATAACGTTGTTGAATTCTGAGTTTCGCAGACCTGTTCTAAATCAAGCAATCGATACAATAGTTCATATACACTGAAAGTCCATGGATGAAAGGGTATGGAGTATACGCACAAAGTCTTTACAAATACATGGTTAAACCAAACAATGAAAAAATGTTGCTCTTCATTTTGAAGTCAACTTGATGTCGAGCAACGCTAATTCCATGTCTTTTTTTAACCCCTTTGATGCGGGAGTGCCAACAAACATTAGTTTAACAGGCGAAGTGTTCTCACAATCGCTGTCATGCATAGCCCGACAAAAGGACCTATAGAAAGCAATCACAAAATATAAACAACTATAGGGCACTCATCGAGTAACTAGAAAGAGTATTTGGCATAATAAAATCATGTGATCTGGACACTATAAACAGGTGGTAAGAATAACATTTTTGGGGAATTTCAAAAAGTAAAATGCAAAAATTTGAAAGAATGATAGCACATTCATATGAGAAACTCTCTTAAGATCAAGTACACGATAACTTAAATATATAAAAAGCATACAAAGCTTGTACAGCAATTTCCTAAACAGAGCAAGATTACTGTCTGAAGAATTTATACACCAAAGATATGTTCAACCATCGTGGCTATTGACACTACATCAGTTTCGCTTTCGTTATCACAATTTAACAGATCGATACAATGTTTCTTATTTGCAAATAAGAAAATCTTGAGTAAATCCAGAGTATTTTACTGAACTGACAAACACGAACTATGACAATACCAGACTTTCCATTGGCATTGTGGCGTTGTCAAAGTGTGGAAGACCATGCTTAACATCCCCATTATCTGATGATACCTTAAGGTTTTGTTTGGGTAATACTTTTACGGTGTTCTTGTTCATGTTGTATGTATTTGGGAGATCCATTTTTGTTACATATTAATTGCCTTAATTTTAGAATTTTATCTTTCTCTCTTTTTGCTATGGTATTCGTTGTCGACTTGTCCATCCATTTCTCATAGAGTCCTATGCTGAAATATGTCCCTCACTGACGGCAATCTTGGGTGAAGTGCAAACACAGAAATCACAAGCTTTAAAGGAGATCACAAAAGGACTTCTGTGATAAAATTTAATTGAAGTTGTTCGAGCGGTTTAACATGAGAAGATATCTTTTAAAGCAAATTTCTATGGGAATTTATGTGAAATCATGTTCCCCGCTGAACAAAGTTTGGATGGAATACAATCATAAAAAATCTCTTCGAAAAGGGTACCCAAAAGACTGTTACGATGAAATTTATCTGAAACTGTTCAGGGAGTTTCTGGGCATGAGATCTTTCAGTTCATTTCCTTTAGGTTTTAATGCTTAATCATTTTTTTAATTTAAATTGCTCAAGCAGTTTCAGAAAAGAGTGATCTTGTACTGTGTTCTGAAAGGGTCCTTCTTTTAAATAAAGTTCGACGCTGGTGGACATCTCGTTAATAGCATAAATGGTCCTATGTTAAATCATGTTTCCATATGTTGGACATAAAAATCATAGATTATAAGGTGGACCAACAAGTGACTAAAGTGACCAAGTTAAGTTCCAATTGGACGACGGGTGTAAAGTGATTAGAAAAGTGCTCAATAGTATTTTTAAAGAACCACTACTTAATAAATACGTGTGATTTAGTGTCTATTCAGGTTCATTAAAATTATTGCAGTTGGAATTAACATATGTGTTATGGTCTCGTGTTCATTTACTCCATTTCTTTCGTAAAATATTTAATACAGGAGTTTGTCTTTTATTGCAGTGTGGAGTTGGTAAAACAATTCCCCGTGGTAGAGATGTATGCACTTTATTTTTCTTAGATATGGTGTACTTGTACATGAGATAATATCTCATGTGTACACTTTGTTCAATTACTATTATCTAAATTTACGTAAATTCTAAAACCGAAGGATTAACTCCCACCTTCGTAGTTTTGTCCTTAGCTATATTTGATATTACTGATTATTCGGATTTCGTTTGGTTTTATGCATTTTAACATTTTTTCTAAATAATGGATTTCCTTTGTTTTGGTTCTAGTGCTGCTGATGAGGAAAAAATTTCCGAACTGGCCATACAGCCCCTTAAAATTATTGCAGTTGGAGTTAACATATGTGTTATGGTCTCATGTTCATTTACTCCATATCCTTTCTAAAATATCTATATGTACCAATATGACCTGATTTTCGTAATTTTCATAACTGGCAAGACAAAGTTTCTAAAAAGTCTTCGATGAATCGAATGAATAAAACATAATACTTGCATAAAATGCTAAGAACATTAGCGCTGATAAATTCTTGATCATGCTGCACTTTTTTACCTTTACAAATTACATAAAAACATATTAACATTATCTAAATGAATTGCTCACAATCACCTTTTTTATCATTACTTCAGGTCGGGTGGTAATATTGGCAATTTTTCTAGTAGTTTTATTTAATTATTCCATTAGTGAAAAATTGTATATAACTGCATCAATATTTTTACTTTTTATTGAATTTTTGTAGCATATCTTTTTCCTTTGAAAACATATGCAAATTTAGGTACAATAAATATTGTCTGAATTACCTCACGCTTTTTGCACTTCTTTTTGAATTTTTTTCGTGACTGTTTTATTTCCTCTACCTCCTCCTCTTCCTCTTCCTCTTCTTCCTCTTCCTCCTCTTCCTCATCTTCTGAAATTTCACCCTCATCAAAGCACTCTGCCTGGAATGTTGTATTAAATATAATTTTGGATGAAAACATTACTTTTTTGTATGATTTTGGGAAAGGGGTACCCCCATTTAAGTTTCATGCATAATAATTAAGATTTATATTCCACATTTTCTCGTGTATTCCATCGAAATTTTGACGTAACTAGAAATAGGTGATCCTCTGGTCCCGAA
Organism: Modiolus philippinarum; assembly: GCA_002080025.1. Taxonomy (NCBI): domain Eukaryota; kingdom Metazoa; phylum Mollusca; class Bivalvia; order Mytilida; family Modiolidae; genus Modiolus; species Modiolus philippinarum. The sequence continues at coordinate 214,304 of MJUU01062647.1, forward strand.
AGATACCCCGCCCATAATTTATTAGTATTAGTATAGAAAAAACTTTGCATTTACTTAATGGTGAGAAACATGTTCACAAAATATTGCAACTTTTCTAGGAGGCGAACTTACTCCAAAAATACAAAAAATGCGTTTTTCAAGGGAAAAAACTCTGAAAAATATAATCCAATCATATAGAGACTCGAACTTGATCTGTATTTTATGGAAAGCAATATAAAATCTTTCCTTCAAAATAAATCCAAATTGTCATCCAGAAGCCGAAAATTAAGATTTTCAATAATTCAAGGACGATAACTCTGGAATGCAATATCCGAAAACGGCAAAATCGTACTTGTACTGTACTTTATGAATAGTAACACTGTCCCAAAATATCAAAACTTTCCTTCAAAGCAAACTCAAGATATTATCCAGGAACCATAAAATTGAAAGAATTTCGGTAATACAGAGGCAATACCTCTGAAACGCAAACTCCATCACGTTGAATTGTGAACTTTACATGTATTAAATAGTTATTGACATGTTTAAATAAATATCATAACTCTATTTCAAAGAAAACTGTAGTGATCATCCGGAAATCATAAAATTTAAAGGTACAGTGTTATTCAAAGTAAATATAATCCCATTACAGTGAAAATCGAAATTGAGTTGTATTTTATGAATGGTAAAATTGTCCAAAAATATTACAACTTCTCTCAGAGGTGAACTCAAGTTATCATCCGAAAACCATCAAATTTAAAGATTTGCTTAATTCAAAGGCAATCACCCTAAAAACAAAATCCGATCACAGTAAAAGGCTAACATGACCTGTATTTTACGAATAAAAATATTGTCACAAAATATTAAATCTTTCCTTCAAAGCAAACTCCAGTAATAATTCAGACTTTACGTAATTCAAGGGTAATTACTCTGGAACACAAAATCCAATTATGGTAAAAATCGAAATTGACCTGTATATTATAAATAGCAACATTGTCCTAAACTATTAAAACTTTCCTTCAAAGCAAACTCATGATATCATCCAGAAACCCTATAATTGAAGGATTTAGCAAAATTCAATGAGAATAATTCTGGAAAGCAAAATCCGATAACGGTGAAAATCGAACTTGGCCTGCATTAAATAAAGATTATTATATACACTGTCTTCTAGCCTGTACGGCAATTTCTGTTGAGTCATAATAAGATGGAGGATCATCCGAGCCCAATTAGGTAGACACCTCATTTTTCCTCATTTTCATTCACTTGCCCTCGTTTTGCGTTAAGTTGTGTTACTGTACAGAACCCAAATATAATGGGGAGTCTCCACACCAAGCGTCATAGACAAACGTTCACATATAAACTTGTATTTTATGTCCAAACTGAGAGTCCGAAGTGCTTTGAAAAATCGAAGCGAAATTATCATGTTTGATTGAACTTTATATCGAGTCATTCCACTTTTCCAAACACAAGTGGATGTTTATGGTCTATTTTTGTACCAAACGTATTGATCAGCATACTCGGAAACTATAATTTTACTTGTAAATACCTGTAAAACGATTTGTCAAAAAAACTGCCGTGTACGGCCGTGTCACCACCAAATGTTTACATTTTACCCCTCGATTACGGTTGAGTCATTGTACGGTCGAGTCGTAATTTACAAACTCCGTAAGAAGTGTACATGCAGTTGAGTCATTTGGTCAATATTACCTGTTATTGTTGCATCTCAGTAGAAGTTATTAAAAGACATTGAATGAATACATTTACTCAACAGTTTTAAGACCGCCCTTTTAATTTGAAAGGAACGCTTGTTTGTATTTCTAAAAACACATTTTGATACAGAATTTTCAGGAAAAAAACATGAGGCGTTTAACAATGAACTGAAAGTTTCATTCATCTCGAATAAAATATTTTCTTACAAGAACAGAACACCAAACCCACTCCCTCAATACAACCTCATCTACGGGATGTAATATTTGTTGATTCACAAAGTAATATTTTACTCAGATCAAATGTATGTATTTTGATAAAAAAAAAATGTGTGATAAGTAAAAATCGCAAAATGTGTGATTTCCTACATTAGCAGTGACTAAGTGTATTCAAAGACATGTTTCATACTTCTCTGGTAGAGGTCATAAATTTTACAGGTAACTGCCTTTTTTCGAACATTTGCTGGAAAATTTTGTGGACTCGTCAGTTATTCGGATATCATGAAACAATTGACATTAAAACCAGGGTCACATGTTTCGCTATTCATTTACATTTAGGTTCAGATTCTACATACATCAGCTGAACCACAAGTTGTTCATGTGCTGACTTTATGATCTTAAATACATTACAATCAATATCTGATGTCTTCGTTGTCAGTGACAAACAGTAGTTGAAAAGAGGTTGTTTGGTGTTCTGTTCTAGTTTGAAAATATTTCATTTGCCATGAGCGAAATTATTAGTTAATTTTTGAACGCATTTTGCTTTTTTCTCAAAATTCAGGATTAAGATATATTTTTAGAAAATACAAACAAGCTTTCCTTTCAAGTTAAAAGGTCGGTCTTTAAACTGTTGAGCTTGTCTCTCCCTTTGATCGATTCGGACTTCTGTTGTCACTACCTGACCTACTGATATGCAAAAATAGCATAGGTGATATTGACCAATTGCAAATGTCTCGGCTGCATGCACATTTCTTACGGAATTTGTAAATTTGGACTCGACCGTACAATGACTCAACCGTAATCGAGGGAAAAAATGTAAACATTTGGTGGTGACACGGCCGTACACGGCAGTTTTTTGACAAATCGTTTTACAGGTATTTACAAGTAAAATTATAGTTTCCGAGTATGCTGATCAATACGTTTGGTACAAAAATAGACTATAAACATCCACTTTTGTTTGGAAAAGTGGAATGACTCGATGTAAAGTTCAATCAAACATGATAATTTCGCTTCGATTTTTCAAAGCACTTCGGACTCTCAGTTTGGACATAAAATACAAGTTTATATGTGAACGTTGGTCTATGACGCTTGGTGTGGAGACTCCCCATTATATTTGGGTTCTGTGCAGTAACACAACCTAACGCAAAACGAGGGCAAGTGAGTGAAAGGGAGGAAAAATGAGGTGTCTACCTAATTGGGCTCGGATGATCCTCCATCTTATTATGACTCAACAGAAATTGCCGTACAGGTTACAAGACAGTGATATAGATAGCGGTGAAAGATTGAAATTTCTCAGTGAAAGAAAAGTGATAATTAACTGTGAAATTATTTTCCATAATTTCACTCTAGGAAGTGACGTCACAATAGACATTGTCAACGTTGCTGCAAATTAATCTTGAAAACGTAGTTCATGAAATGAATCATCAACGGAACCATCAAATATGCGTGAAGATCTATATAATAAAAACTATAACTAATCCTTGATTCTGATTATCGAAAATATTCAACTCATGATCGAAAAACGCTGTAATTCAATCATGCGCTCCGCGCATTCGTGAATTACTGCGTTATTCGATCATTCGTTGAATATTTTGCGACAATTAGAATCTTGGATTAGTTATAGTATAAGTAACATTGTATAAAGCAAACTTAAGTTATCATCCGGAAACCAGATTGTGACAGAGGTAAAAATGCAAATCATCAAGTCGTTTTTGTACAAATCAAAGCGTTGAAATTAACGACTGATGCTTTTGCATTTAACTAGCACTGATCCGTTTTGTCTAAATTATTGGACTTGACGCCTTTCCGACTACGATTAACTTCAAGGGGAAGACCTGTGGTATGGGAAGACAACTCTGTTTATCACATTTCTAATACTTAAATAAATAAAGAGTCATCGGGATAGGTATGATTCAAATTTTGAAATTGTAAATATTGTTTCAAAAGGAAAATAAATATCCAATTTGTCATAAAAACAAAATTCCAACATCGAGTTTATTATAACAAGTGCATTTACTCTACATTCTAAAAATACTGAAATTTTGCAAAAGTCAGATTACTTGCAAGGGAGGTAATTTACAGCATAGATATAGCAATTTTATTGATTTTTACACACTTTATTCTAAAATTAGAAATAAAGGAACGGTCGGATTTTCTAAAATTTTAATATATTTTACATAAACTAGTTTTCCTTCTATTCTCAGTTTTTGGTAAATTCAAGCGACTAAAATTTTTACAAGAAGTGTTTAATACTGATCAAAACAGAGTAACATTTTCCACCTATACTGTACAGAACACCTATGTATTTCAGAGCAAACGAAAAAATTTACTATTACTATTCATGTTTACTTTCACTTATGTTTAAACTACAAAATTTTGCATTTGAAATAATTTTATATCCAACGCAACTTTAATTAGAACAAATTTCATACACCAACATCAGGTCCTGAACCGACCAAATAAAATGAGGAAACAGGGTATCTTTATGAGCACTTGACAGAAAACAGAACGGTAAAAAATGTTGAAAATTGCTTATTGTCGACATGAACATATGGAGTTTCAGTACTGGAAATATTAAAAAAATTAAAGGAGGGGAAATTTCAGCCTTACCAAGGTATACCCCCTTACGACGTAACATTACTTATATGACAGGTGATGCATGCATAGCACAACGTCTTGCCTTGATGACTGTCATCGATTTCAGCATGCGTCAGTTAATTTTGATTTGGTTTTTCCTAGATCTTTAAATGTGTTTTCCATAACTTTAATTCCTCGCTGGCGGCCATCTTTGATGGAGTGCAGACTTGCTGGAAATCATTTTTAAAATTGACCAAGCAAGGACCGTTATAATTAAGTCTTGTTCCAATGTGGTTTCAGGGAGAAGATCTTTGAATGAAAAACTTTCGACAGATTAAAAACTCATACTGCCTATCGCCGGGTGAGCTAAAAAGATTGTAAACAAATAATGACATCAGTTATGATCATAAACTAGGGATAGTTACTATTTGAAATAGTGGTTGTTAATTTGAATAAACGACTAAATCTGTTATCATAGACGAATAATGATTACGGCTTCCATAATTACCTTAACTCTAATTTTAAGTAAAATATAAAATAACTGTTCGGTTCTATTCAAAAAATGATAAACGGATTAGTGACTTCCGAACAATATTATAAACAACTGTAATAAGATATAAACTTACGCGCTAAAATCATTCTCTGTGACAGAGTTATTTCTCCTAACTGCAAAATAGGATAAACTGGGAACGCCATAAAATCTGGAAGTATTTGCTTTATGGTTAAAATTTTCAAAATTGCCACCATTTGCAAGATGGGTGCCATTTTACATTTTATTGTATAGCAACAGAATATTTCACTAAGAAAGCAACCAACTGTTAGCGTGCAATAAATTTCCATATTGCACTAGTGCAAATATGACTCAAATTTCATGACGTCATCAACAACCAAAATCCCATTTTAACAGAAATTTAAGTGTTGCTATACAATAAAAGGGTTATTGCATGAATATTGGGGAATATTATCCCTCGTAGAATATATATTGCACTCGCAAGCTCGTGCAATATAAAATTCTACTCGGGACAATATTCCCCAATATTCATGCAATAACCTAATAATATAAACTTGAGGATTTAATATCTTGGGAACTGTTTTAAAGAAAAATATAATTTCATACTTTGTATAAATTTGCAAATAGATGTGAGGAAAGAATTTATGTGAAAAGGACTTTCAAAATGGCCGGCATTTCAAGATGGGAGCCAAAATACGTAAAAAGTCAAGTTTGTTCTACTAGTATTTCAACAACAAAATATTTCTAGGAAGATTTTGAGGATGCGAATAAGATGGAATCATGGAATTGTTTATCTGTCTGTTGTAATATCGGCTATTAATCGCATATGCAAATCTAATTAGTATCATTGTTATTAATATTAATATGATTGTGTCAATCTAATCGAAGTCGGTTGACAACATGTCATTCTTCTGATTACTGTTATTAGTATTATACTTTTACTTCCGCTTCCAATAATTTTCTTCCCAGCGAGTATTTCAAAATGGCTGAACGAAATGATTTCCAAGCTTGGACACGGTTAGAGCACTATCTGAATTTATATACTGTGCATTTAAAAATTTAAGAACGACCGCAATTCTTACGTTAAAAATTGAGGATTACAGAATTTGTTCATATTTTGTATAAAAATTCAATATGATGAAAGGGAGGAATTTATGTAAATAACATTTCAAACCTACTGCCATTTCCAACACAGGCACCAAAATACCTAAAGAAATTTACTCTGTTGGATTTCAACGAAAATTGATTTCTAGGAACATTTCCAGGTTTGCAATTGAGATAAAAATAATAATAAAATTGGTTGTGTGTGTGACATTGGCTATTGCTCACAATTGCAAATCTAGTTTACGGACATCGGCCAACCGCCAGTGTAGTTTTTATTCTTCTTCTTCTAATAATTTATGTCCAAACGATCATTTTGAAGTGCCTGAAAAAGTCATTTCAAACTTTGCACACAGCTATACCACAATCCAAAGTTATATGCTGTGTTTTTAAAATTTTTAAATTGCTGCTATTTCTATCGAGGCTGCAATTTTACGCTAAAAATTGGAATTTAATATATCTGGAATTTCACTAAGAATTTGTTATTTTTTGTGAAAATTTTGAATTAGATGAGAGGAAGAAATTCAGGTAAAAACATCTTTTAAAAATGACCGTCATTTCCGTCATCCCAGAATATATAAAAAAAATTCAAGCTTTGTACGATTTCAGAGAGTTGATTTTTAGGTATATTTCGAGGCTGTGATTAATGTCTGATGGACAGATCGAATCAAACAGGAATATAATATCGGAGAGCATTAAAATTGCTTTCATTGAAAGGCAGCATGGAAATTTTTAAAAGGAATTCCTTCAGGCAGAGCGACGAAAAAATATCGGATGAAATGACTCAAATACGGGGGATATGTGTATTCAAATATACCTGGGGTAAAAAATGACATTCAATTCAAAAAATTTTTCAACTGAATGCAATCTTCCAAATGATGTCAACGTAAAAAATCGAAGTCATGAACCTAAATATAATTTTACGTTAATATTCTCAATTTACGTACGTATTTGGGTTTAGATCGTGACCTATAACAGGACAATAAAAAATGAGATCATTATGATACAATTTCCCATCGACGTACTAGTATTCTATGACATCAATTAGGCACGGACCATTTGATTTTCAGGGGGGGGGGGGGCTGGTATTTTTTAGAAAAAAATCTTCTGGCCCTGACTTTTGCCAAAAAAAAATTCTCTGGCCAGCATCTGGGTTGAAAAAAATAATCTGGCCCTGATCCTGCCCATTAGAAAAAAAGCCCGGCTCAACAAAATTTTCTAGCATTGTGTATATGGGAAAAAATAATCTGGCCCGCTCTGGTGAAAATCCCAGGCCCCCTGAAAATCAAATGGTCCGTGCCTAATAGTAAAATTTGACTTTTTCTATAAAGAATTAAATCGATACAAGGTTTTCAGAAACTAATTCACGATGTATTGGGTATTTATCATGGCATTTTTATGAGTAATAGAAATTTCACGGAAATTCGATTTCATGAAAGAAAAAAAAAACAAGGGATTTTCATGATCTTGTCCTCAAGTAGTGTAAACTGAAGATTGTGGGAATTTTTATGTATCAACCGAATCGTATTCGGCATATATTAAATAAAGTTACATTTCCATGTTGTAGTTTTATATGAACTACACATGAACTACACATGCTTTTGGAATGATTGAATGAAATAACTTCAATGACATAAATTTTCGAAATGCGCAAATGCAGGAAGTAAATTAATAGTAACTCTGGTATTTTGTTCCGCGATTATTTACAGCCAGAAACGAACTACATTTATTATCTATCTGTCTGTCTATACCTTGGTCTTTTTAAATCTTAATTCAGAGCGAAATTATAGTGTGCCTAGCAGCACAGAAAAAAATCATGGTTACCAGGTATCTAGAATTTTCAAACTTATTTCAGTCCTGCAATGAAATTTTAGACGTATTATTTCTATAACGCCTGAAATTTTCCTTGATGCTTTTTCCTGCTAAATATTCAAAGCAAGATTTTGACCGACAATAAAGTGTTCTTAAAGTATCTCTTATGTTGATCCGTGCAAATACTTTTTATTGCGGATGCAGAGTGTACTGATAGGTGTAGCAATATCTAACAGAATATCTATCTTCACATTTCAGGGTCAAATAAGCAAATTGCTTTATGCCGGATTCCCTGGAGCCTTTAATTGTTATACTTGTAATTCATCAATAAATATATACCTATTTTTTCCTTTAGTACTTCTTAAAACTCTTGTACTTAACAGTGCTTAATGTAGCATAACAATTTTGGACGAAATCGATCCAGAACCATTTTGTTTTATACCCTTACAAAAATATAAGGCTTCTGGCACACAGTTGCCGACAGTTTGTGGCAAGTTTGCGGTAAGTTTGCGGCAAATTTGCCAGAAGTGCGTTTTTCGCATGCAAATTAGTTTGCGACACACTGTTTCTGGCACACTTGCTGTACAGTTCTGGCACATTTGCGGTGCAGTTCCGGTACACTTGCGGTACACTTCTGGCACACTTGCGGTATAGTTCTGGCACACTTGTGGTTCAGTTCTGGCACACTTGCGGTATACTTCTGGCACACTTGCGGTATACTTCTGGCACAATTGTGTCACAGTTCTGGTACACTTGTGTCACAATACTGGCAGTTTAGGAAAATTTCGTGTTTGTATCATATACCATTGCTGAGAAAACCTTGACTAAATACTAAGAAAGCACTATTATCCGGGATGGAAGGAGAGCAAATTTTTATGAACTGTGTGGTAAATTGAAATGCAACCAAATACCAATTTTCAGATATTAACTTGGAATCATACTGAACAATCAGTTCGGTAAGGGGTAGATAACTCGTACCATAATTAGAAGGACAACTATCAGTGATGTAATAGTAAAAAAATTAACAAGTTGATGTCATAAATTATGTAAATGATAACGATTGTTTACACTGGACATGTCTGGAGATAATTTGTTATTATTTAACCTGTTTAAACTAGGAATGTCGGCTTCAACAAGAAAATGCTTTTAGGTTACAAATAAAAAACCAAGGATGAAATAAATTAAAAATCAAAATATACATGCATGTTGACTATTTATTGTGCAATTATTTCATACCCACGAAATTTAAAGGACTGTAAGGTTTTAATTTTTCCGTTTTTTCCTTGTTTTGTTTTTATTTATTTTTTTTGGTGGTGATATCATATGATATCATAGACAGTGTATTGTCAAATCAAAAGATTATCTCACTTTTAAAACTTTTAAGAGATATAACATTAAGATTTGGCCTTGATGATGACCGAGTGATATTACTCTTTTTGGAAAAAAATGTAAAAAGTCCTTTCATTTGTTAATTTGGATAAATCTTTACAGTTAGTCATTTTCTAATCTTTATTCTAATTGTTACGAAATATATTTGTGTTAGATTTTTGTTAACTTTTGCAATATACAGATGTCAAATAAAATATGGCCACTTCACGTGTATTTCGGCGACTTCGAATCTTTGTGAAATATTAAGCTAGTTCCCAGAAACAGAGACTGTGTGGTTCGGGTTCAGAAACACCCTGTCATTATATCATTGTCGAAACCTGTAAGGAAGTTTTAACCCTAAGATATTCATTTATAAAGGTTAAATCAACAACTATATACAATTTACAATTGTTAGGTTCCAAATTCATTCTTTAAGTTTTACAAAGGACACGCGCAATTTACGTCCCTGGTTTTACATTTTCTTGTTTGGGCCTTTGGTATAATGTAGTTAGATAAATTATTTTGGGAATGTATAAGGGGCATATAAGTTGTTCCTTTTAATGAACAAATACAGGGATATGGAGTATATGTACATGTCAAAAAATTCCTATAAATACATGGTAAAATTAATCAAATGTTCTTCATCTTGAAGTCACCATGTGGCCTTAAACAAAAAGCAAACCCTCATAGTAAGTTCAAGACAGCCCTATAGCTCCGGTTTGAGCGGAATTCACTAGCTAAATGTTGAACAACGCTACATCCATCCCCTGTTTAACATTATTTTTGTCTATTGCTGTTAAATGACCTAAACCAAAAAAAAATATAAAATTGCATTTGACTGATTTCTTGCCTTATTTATAGAATAAGGTTACTGTATTCAAGTTAAGAATTTTATGGCGTCAATTTAAAATTTGAGGGTCACAAACCGAGCTTATTGTCTACGCTAGTTCAATCTGAACGGAAGTTGTATTGAATATAAATAAATAACTTAATACCGAAGTTACTGTGAATTTTGATTCTGCATATGCGCATTTCGACAACT
>MJUU01062647.1:227548-244385 GCA_002080025.1 Modiolus philippinarum
TATCCTAGTCAACGGCATTATTTCTAGTTTCCAGTAGTATGAACGCCCAATTTGAGTTATAACTAGAAGTAGTTTTAATTCAAGATTGAAATGATGCACTGACTTGAAATTAAGCTTGAATATACATAGAAAGTGGCCAATTTTAGTAGTAATTTTCGAAGTAAAAGTGACCGGTCTTTTAGTTAACCGATTTAATTTTAAAAAGCATCAATATAAAGATAACTTTTTAAAGTTCCAACTCTGATGAACGCCGAAACGAAATTTTCAAAATAAGTACTTAAATTTCTTGTTTGAAAGCGAAATCCTGTATAAATTCATATAAAAATTTATCGAGATAACTGGTGTCGTCCATCTTTGTGCNCCCCACTGTGCCGAATGGAAAATGCTGTCAAATCATGAGAATATAAAACTCTTGACGGAATGCTGTTTTGCAAAACCACCAAATTAGATATCCTACGATGAAAGTGCTTTCACAGTTATTACTCCATACACAAGCAAAAAATCCTAAACAAAATAGTTTCAGACAGATGGATGGACAGACAGGTATAGGTAAAACTGTATATCCCTCTTATTTTTATGTAATATTATAATTAAAAATACAAAAAATACCAAAGTTGCATCGTAAACAGCAGAATTTTGTTATGCTGTACACGTGTTTCAAGGAGTAACTTCTCATCAGCAGCATTAAAATCAAATAACATGGAAAGCCGTTATCCAAAAAATAGTTAGAAAGAAGTACTCATTACCAAAAATATTGAAATATGAACCCGAATTAAAATATGACTATCTCCAATCAAACATGTTTTTCAGTAGAATTAAAAAAAAAAACTCAGTAGTAAGTCTTCCACAGAAGACATGTGTTGCCTGCGTAATAACACAAAAAATATTCTTAAGTTCCGTCAAACAGGAAGTTGGCATGCAAGAGATCCCTGACCCTCTTACACATTATAGGTCCCCATACTGATACTCCATGCCTAATTGCAGAATGCAGGGATATGTCGTTTCTGAGAAAAATGAGACAGATATTTTCAAGACTCGAAAAATATTCTAAGTCCAGTCAAACAGGAAGTGAGCATGCCAGAGATCCAAAACTCTATTACCCGGTAAAGGTCCCCATACTGATACTCTATGGTAGAGGCTGGAATACATGTATGTGGTTCCTGAGAAAAATGCGACAGAAAATTTTTGTGATGCTGATCAGAAAAAATATTCTATGTTCCGTCGAACAGGAGGTGGGCATGCCAGAGATTCAAAATTCTATTACACGGTAAAGGTCTTCATACTGATATTCCATGCTAAATTACAGAAGGCTGGGAAATGTGGTTCCTGAGTAAAATGCGACAGAATTTTTTCGTGACGCCGATCGGCAGAAATATTCTAAGTTCCGTAAAACAGGAAATGGGCATGCAAGAGATCCAAAACTTTATTACACGATATAGGTTACCATACTGATACTGTATACTGAATTGCAGAAGGCTGGGATCTGTGGTTCCAGAGAAAAACGCGACGGAAATTTTCACGACGCAAAAAAAAATTCCAAGTTCCGTCAAACAGGAAGTGGGCATGGGAGAGATTCCATACTCTGTTACATGGTATAGGTACCCATATTGATACTCCATGCCAAATTGCAGAACGCTCGACTAAATGGTTCCTGAGAAAAATGTGACAGAAATTTTTGTGACGCCGACGACGACAACGACGACTACGCAAGACGACAGATAGTGATCCCTATATGTCGCCACTGCATGAACGCAGGCGACACAAAAATACATGTACTGATCTTTGAAGTTTCAGAAAAATTAACCAAAAAAAGAAAAAAAAATTAAATCCAATTACTTAAAATGACTGTTTTCTTTGAAATGAATTAAAAATGTATGGTACTGACATATGTTTTCAAAAATAGTAATGGTGCATTACATGATACCCTGCCACATTTCACAAAATTGGCAGAGCTCCAGAACACTATGTACCCCTGAACCCAAATTTACACCTGGCCTGTGTTTTGTGGTAAACAGCTCACATACCAAGTTTGAAGACAGTATGATATTTTATTTACAAATAATCAGTCATAAACCCTGACATTTGCAAAATTTCAAAGTTTCAAAGGGCATAACTACAGAACCTCTTAGATCTCTGAACCCAAATCAAACTTGGTCTGATATTCATAGTAAACTACTTGCAAGTTTGAAGACTTTATTTTATTTCGTTCACAAGTTATAAGTCTGAAACCCTAAAGTGAAAAAATTCAAGGGGCGTAACTCATAAACCCCCTGGACCTCTGAACCCTAAATCGAACTTGACCCGAGTTTTGAGGTAAACAATTTACAAACCAAGTTTGAAGACTTTATGTTATTTCATTCACAAGTAATCAGTCGGAAACCTTCAGGGACGGACGGACGGACACACGACTAAGGGTATCACATAATACCTCGCCAACATGTGTGGCGGGGTGTAAAAAGTATGGGTGCTAGTAAATATTCCATTAGATAATTAAGTCTCAGGAAATTTACCAATTTAATGGAATCAAAAAAATTGATAAAATATTTAATGACTGTATGCAAAAATGTAAAAAAATCTTCTACATTTTCAGGAAAACAATTCCAAACATGGAACTGGATTCGAAATTCCTAAAACTTTTTGAACATTTGTACACTTAATGCAACGATTCTTTATCAAAATGGGACTAATCCATCCAAAAATGTAGGAGAATGTTTTAGTCGCAAGTAAAATGCTGTGGACAGACAGACTGACAGACAGACAGAGAGAACAAAATTATCCCCAAACTTACATTCAAAATTGCAGGGATAACAATTATCTAGCTGAACCAGCATTAATCAAAGATATGTGTAAAGTGCACTAGCTATATATATTTAGCTGTAAAGCATGGTCTTATGATTTTTATCTTGTAAATGCTTTATATTATTATGCAGGAATCAATGAAGCTCAATTTGATTGATACCTGCATAATAATACATGTATATTAGATCTGTGTATTATTTTTATGTCTTGGAATATGCAGTCTGATATTTTTTGTACCAGTATTGCATAAATAAGATCCACACTAACCAGAAACATTGATTACAAAAGTCCTTTTCAATTTCACTACACAAAAAAACATGTCTTCTATAAAACACAACTGAACATTTTTCGCCTGTACCTAAATTTGATTGGTTCTTTATCCACTTGTTCTTGTGCACTTCTGGCACACTCTATTCGAGTTGCTGTGAATTGCCGTGATTTTGGATTTATGATTTTAGAATTTCCTCTTTTCCTCATTCTTGCTTCGGTATTCATTTGCAGATGTACTCTCATCTAATACAATACAACTTTCCGGCACACTCTTCTATGCGCCAGAAGTGCGCCAGAACTTTCCGGTTAAGATGGTTTTGAGTGCCGCAAGTGTGCCAGAACAGCATCACTAGCGGTGCTGTTCTGCACACTTCTGGCACAGTCTTTTGCCGCAAACTTTATATTTTTATTAGGGTAAACAATCAAAGTCTTATAGAATTCTATTGTATAATCAATCTGTCATCATTGCAATATAAGGGGATACAAATAAGTATAAAATTGTATTCTATAGGAACTTGATGTTTTAATTAATTATTTAAGGTAGTACTATAAACATACTGCCTTCATTGGAGGGTGTTATGGTAGATTACCACACGAAGAAAAAATATCACATGAAGAAAAATATCACCCGAGACAGCGTCGAGGGTGATATTTTCTCTTCATGTGATATTTTTTCTAAGTGTGGTAACCTACCATAACATCCTCCACTGAAGGCAGTATGTTTTTATTATACTGAATGCCTTCCTTTTACCTTATTACTAAATAAATGATATGGTTTCTCGTGATTTTTTTTAGTCAAGAATATACTATCAATTTACAACATCTGAACCCACATTTTGTAAACTCTAACATGTACCAAATAGAAGATCATAACGGGAAAATGCTAAAATTTAAATAAAATTATTCTCAGAAACAATAAGTATAATGCTGTGATTTATGATTTCATGGTACTGTTGCCTGAAATCAGAGTTTGCATGTTTTGGATAATTGCAGAATTCACAACATTTAGGTTAACATTTGATGATTTGGAAACCCTTCAAACACAGTCAAAACATGTTTTTCTGCCAGATACTCATGGAAGACAGGCACTTGTTTCATAAAAAAATGCCAGTCTCCCCCTCTTCTTCCAGAGAAGGAGGGACTGACATTTTATATGAAGCAGAAGAGAAGAAGGGATTGACATTTTTTTTTTATGAAACAAGTATTTACTGGTCTACCTCCGGCGAAAGCGCATTTGCTTCATAGAGTTGCTGTCTTTCGTATCTAAAGATTCTCCGGCTGTGACTAAAGAAAGCTCTGCAAATACCATAGCGACAGAAATTTACATAAAACATGAAAACGAAGAACTTTCTGCTTAAGCTAAAGTCAGTAAATAGGACTAAAAACTAATCGGTAAATCTCGGTCGGAGATGGTGATATTTTCCGAGTTCGGCAAACTTCGTTCTCAACGTTGCTATGCAAAAATATCACATGTTGCTACGGGAAGCCTGTGATATTTTCGTTGCTACGAAAAAATATCACATGTTGCTAGGGGAAGGCGGAGCAAACAAAAAATATTGCAAAATACCACATTGAGGAGAACCAATGAAATGACTGGATTTAATCAGAAATTTGCATGAAGTATAATAAAACAGTCTTTTGCAGGAAAATGTTGGTACCTGACTTTGATACAACGACAACTAATTCATCAGATAAAAGGAAAAGGATTGAACTGACTCTTAATGCTAATTTCAATATAATTCCTTTTAAGTATCAATGTCTAAATTTCCATATTAGGCAAAAAAATGAGATTCACTTTTAAAACCAAAATACAAAGTAACATTTACAGCTTTACAGAAAAATGAATTCTGTTTACTTTATCTAAAAGAAACGTTCAAAGGCAACTAAAATGTGTCCCAGAATTTTGAAATTGGATTTGGCTGGAAAATAAATGAAATTTGAAATTTTAATCCGAGAAATTTTTATTTTTAAAATTCTAAAATTAGTGTAATTTTAAACCGAACCTTGCACAAAAAATCTAAGATTTTTTTATACCAAAAATTCAGATGGATCCCTTTCTGCAATATTAAATTGAAATGCAGTTTTGCGTGTCACTCAAATTGTAATGGTCAAATTCCTCAGTAGAAAGATGATATCGATTATATCACATCCTAAATCTCTAACTGAGTTGGTCCTTGACTTTAGACGCATATAATTCATTTTTCAAGACCTGTATAAGCAGGTTTACATGCTTATCCTTAGGAAAATATAAAATTTTCAAGTTGCCGACGTTTTTCGACTTGAGCCCTGTTTAAATCAAACATAAAGTCACAAGTATAGTTTTGATATATAGAGCTGTTAAATATAAAACTTACCACTGAGTTTGTATATGATGTGTTTACGTTGAATATCACATTCATGACATTATTCGTCTGGGCTGATGGAGGTGCCCCATTAAACATTGACTGCAATCAAAATAAATAAACATGCATTTCAAAAGTCTTTCTTGTTTTCACATCATTTATTAAGACTGACTCAAACGGCTCAACCATTGAATAGTGAGCTCGAGGTTCTACTTTGTAGTGCTGCAAAATAATTATCTAGTTACCAATTGAATTATCAATTTTGAAAAATTAAAATTAAATTTTGATTTTTCGTTATTTTACTTTTGTATTTTACATATGTAAATAGATCTAACAACTACGTATTAAAAGCATTGAATTGCGATTCATGCCAACAGACATATATGCCATACATTAATGCATTTACAAAGACCAATTAATTCTTGTACATATAATGCTGATCAAATTCCCAAATGATTACAATATCAAAATTTAACATTTTTTTTTTTTTTTTTTTTTTTTTTTTTTTTTTTTTTGTAAAAATTAAACTTTTTTCTGATCATCTGTATCTATATTGCCTGCATCTCCCGATTTAACTTGCCAATATTTTTCTTATAATCATCTCGATGAGTGCCTTGTGATCGTTTATATGTTGTATTGTCTATTTGTCCCTTTGTGGGGAAAAGGATGACAGTGTTTGTAAGAGTACTTTGTCGGATATGCTATGTCTATTGAAAACCCTGCATCCATGACCAGAAGGCAAAATACATAGATGTAGCATTGTTCAACATTTAGTAAGTAAATTTCGACAATAACTAAGTTTTGTTTTAACTCATGATTACCAATCTCCTAAATCATAACTAAGCCATGTCAGTTAAAAGAGACATAGTTTTAAAGGGAACCAGCGAAACTCAAAGGAGAGCAGCAAAGGACTGATAAGACAAAGTAGTTTATATAAGACACCCTAAGGACAATTGTGACCAAGTTTTGTGTTAACTGACGAATGTGTTCAGAGCAGATTTTTGGAAATGCTGCGAAAAAAAATTCCACTGTCTCCTATCTTGGATGCGAACTAAATTGCTTAATGCACTTAATGCACTTTTTTAGTGTGTTCTTTCCCATGACCATTTTGACCAAGTTTGTTTCTGTTTCGCCAAGTAGTTGAAGAACAGATCTTTAGATGTTTTTTTTCATATAAGGTACTATGTTTAAAACGTTTCTGACTGGGAGACACTTTGGAAATATGCAGACATGAATGACCTCCTTTTCAAAGAGGAAAAATTTATATAAAAAGATATTTTGCATCCGCTACTGTACCGAAACAAATCTTTATCATATTCAGATTTAAAAGGGATCATCAAAAGACAATAATTATCAAGTTTAATTTTAACTGGCCGAATATTTTCGTAGAGCAAAATATTTGAAAGTGTTCTCACAGCGGCCAATCTAAAAAGTATATTTACTTCTGATGGCGATCTTGCATAGGACCCTGGCCAGCTGGACAATCATCAATGATTAATTTTGATAAAAATAGATCACGCTTACCCTTCAGAAGCACCTGGTAATACTTCCTATTTTGGGGGGGTTCACACTACTTTTTCATCAGTTTTGTGGAGTTCTTGTGTGTTTTATATATTTCTTTTGTCTTTGTAAAGTTTTCTTAATTTGTGAATAAATAAATTGCCATATTTTTGGTATTTGGTGTTAGATTTTTCCCTCTCTCACTTTTTCATCGATGTACTTGACTAATATTGGTTCACAAAGAAATTTTCAAAAAAGAAAAGGTGTTTGAATTATCTGAGGGTTCAATGTTAAACAATGGTACGTGGTTACACCAATCTTGGATTTTGTTAAATGCGTTCCTTACTGGAAGAAACTTGGATAAGATCCAGACATTAAAACACAATTTTCAAACGCCTTAAGCCATTAGCCATTGGTTTCAGAGAATAAGATCTTTGAATGGATTTTCCCAGAGGGTCAAATGCAAAATTAAGTTCCCTTCTTATTCAGGCAGCTATTTCTTTTTTTTTCTATAACTGTATGAATGAACTTCATCAAAGAATAGAATTGATTTTCTGTAGGCAGAAATATTATTCAGAAAAAAACTTTACGGTAGTAAGAGTAAGGTAAAATGACACAAAAGGCCATGAAGAACCTGTATTGCTCACCTGGACCATTGATGTTCGATGATCTAATACTAGTAAATAGAAACACAAATATCGGTAACTTACAAAAACGACCACCAATTATCAAATTTGATTAAAATTAATGGAGTGCTTTAAGAGATTTTTGAATGCATCTGCCATTGGATCCTTTATTAACTTTATTTCCCATAGTAAGAACTTAAAAATCACAAACTTACCCAAGGACAATAATGATCAAATACCATTAAACTTGTTGAAGTGGTTTCAGAGGAGGAGGATTTTTAGATACATTTCCAATGGGGCCCTATGTTAAAGTGGCAATCTTGGATAAGGTACAAACATTAAAATCGCAAACGTTGAAGGGCCTTCCAAAGGACTTTTATGATCATATTTGGCTTAAAGATTCCTAATGGTTTCAGAGGAGATACCAATATAAAAAGTACAATCTTTGACAGGCAGCACTTGATGACTATCATAATCAAATTTGGTAAAAATTGTTCAAATGGTTTAACAGAAGATTTGTTAACGTGTTTTATAAAATCTTATGTTTAACTATGATATCTGCTAGCACCCATTTTGGATGAGGTACAAACAAAAATATCACAAACTTTGAAAAGGAACACAAAAGGCTTGATTTAGTCAAATTTGTTCATATTGGACGACAGAAGATGGGCAACGAACGCAGGGTATTGTTAAAAGCTCCCCATGGCTACAGCAAATGAACTACAAGTCAAGAGACACTAATTATAGAATAAAACTGCTCTCAAGACAAAAGTCAAGATAAAGAGTAATTTGTTCATATGACCAGTAAAAGGGGGTTATATTAAAGTCTAACTAAAGTTAAATTAGACGAAGTTTAAAGTAACTAGAAGTACCGTGGTCCGCTAAGCCACAAAAAATACCAACGACCTACAGCTCATTTCGTGAAAAACTTAATCTAAACCAATCCTTATGAGTATTTGCAAAAAGTCAGTTGTAATACGTCGGACATGAAAATTGTTCACACATTTTAACTTATCATTATAAAGCTTCAGGCCAAATATGGAATGATTCCCGTTTATACCAGCCAAGAAAACTACCTATGAAAATTTCTCATTCATTGGTAGTTGTAGTTAAACATTAAACAATCGGCAAACAGGAAATGCAAGCACGGCAGACCTGGAAACGGCTTACACGTTACAGCACATTATTATAAAGCCCCATTTAAGGTTTCAAATAATTCCCACTTGTACAGGCAAGAAAACACTCTGAAACAAATTATTCGCCCATAGTGGGTAATACTTAAACTTCAATGTATTGGCATGAAGAGACTGGTAATACGTCTGACCTGAGAGGAGCTTTCACATGACATCTCATCATTATAAAGCTCCAAATCTTATGAAATCATTCCCATTTTTGTAAAACCAGAAAACTGTGACGAAAATTTCTCATTCATAGTTACGCTTAAATATCAAAGAATCACAAAAAAGCAAGCAGGAATACAAGCATGTCAAACCTGAAAATGGCTTGTGCCTTAAAAAATAACCGATGTTACTGATGATTTAGTTTCTGTAGATGCGCATGTCCCTTCAGTGCAGATCAAATCAAAACATTTGGAAGCCCATTAACCGAAAGACGTTTAAAGGTTGAAAGAGAACAATTAACCAATAGGATATAAAAATTAACCAATAGGATATTAATAGAAAAGCCAAAATGAGCTAAGGACAGAGCTATGTACGAGGGAGATACTCCTTAGATTTAAACAAGATTTGTTGAAATACAAAAATACACAAGTTGCATAATAAACAGTAAATAATGTTTTGCTGTACAAGTGTTTCCAGGAGTAATCTCTAAATTAAGATTTTGCAAGTTTCAAAATGAAATCGATTTTCGGACCAGCACAGAAGTACTGACAACTGGGTTGGTGAGTACCCTCGAGGACTTATAGTCAACCAGCAGAGGCACCGCGGCAGTGGTAATAAATAACAAAATACCAAAGTTACTGATAATTTGGTCTATGCAGACGCGCATTTCGACAACTTATGTTTCTACAGTGTAGATCAAATAAAAACAAATTGAAGTCTAGAAACAAAATACGTGTAAAGACTTATACAGAACAAATAGCCAATAGGATCTAAGTAGAAAAGCCAAAATGAGCTAAGAACAGAGCTATGCACGAGAGATATATTCCTTAGTGTTAAAATTAAGATATTGCAAGTGGTTCCATAACAGGTTTGAAATCATCCATTTGCACAGTTAAGTAAACAGGGTAATAAAATTTATTCTTCTATTGTGGGTTATAGTTAAACTTCAAAGTATTGACATAAAGGAAGTGGTAAGACTTCTGGCATGTAAATTGTTTACATGTTACAACTCATTATTATAAATCTTCGGACTTATTATAAAATCATTCCCAGTTATATAAACCAAGAAAAATTTCTCATTCAAAGTTGTACTTAAACATCAAACAATCGGCAAACAGGAAGTGCAAGCACGACAGACGTAAAGATTGGTAACACGTTACAATACACTATACTAGAGCTCCATACCAGGTACAAGCCAACTGAACTGACGAATATTTATTCCCAATAGAGGATTATAGATAGACTTCAAAGAATCTCAAAGCAAGAAATGAAAGCACAAAGACCTGAAAATAGCTTACTCGTTACAACTCATTTTTATAAAGCTACAGGAAAAAATAGAAATCAACTTATACAAGCCAAGTTAGTTGTGACAAAAATGTCTCGCCCAAAGTGGATTATAATTAAACTTCAACACATGGGCAAGCAAGTAGTGCTATGATGGCAGATCTGAAATTGGATCACACGTTACAACTCATTATAATCAGGCCCTACACAAAATATGAAATAGGATGTACTTCCATCGTGTAAAGTATTACTGAAATCTACTAAGCAATATAGGAGGAGTTACACTTATACCTCCATCACACTAGGCCACGATCGCACTACGACTTTGAAAAAAAATAAGATCGTGGTGCAATCAGGGTCGTCGCAGTAAGGTCGTACTAGGATCGTAGAAAGGTCTTCATGGTCATGATGGTCGTGGAACAACTTTGAACATGATAAAAAAAAAATCGTAGTGCAGTCGTGGTCAAATTTGGTCGTAAAAAGGTCGCAGTAGAGTCTTGGTAAGGTCGTGGAAAGGTCCTGCTAAGGTCTCCATGATCGTAGTTGCATCGTAGTGGGATCGTGGGATTCCAGTTGAAAAGACTGAACTGCGATCACAGTACGATGCCACTACGATCTCATTACGACCATTCCGATTCTACTACGATCTCATAACGACCGTCTTGATTCTACTACAACTGTTCTGCGTTCCTGTCACGATCACATCACGATTGAACTACGAAATATAAGACCTAAGTACGAGTTCATGCCGACTTTCTCACGACTTTACCGCGATAATACAACAATCGTACCACATTGAGGATAAAATATCGACTTGTTATAGTCGATACATCATCACCTTGGTTATATTTCAATTCCTTTTCCTTAATCAATTTTAAAAATTGCTACCATCTGTTTCTGAAACAGATGAAAGCAATTTTCCAAATTGGTTAAGCAATTGCTGAACCAATCTTACAGTTTTACAACTCCGTAGTTGCTATTAAACTATAAAATTGGTTCAACAATTTGAAAAGTTCATACTCACCTCTGGATATCTTCTAAAACTTTATTGTGAATGTACTAAAGAAAACTGCCTTTGTAATGAAAAATGTTTTACTTAGGATGGGGAAATTCTTAATTTTACTTTTGGAAATATTTCTAAATCTTTTTTTATTATCTTTAAAACGAACTCAAATTTAATCTTATAATGCTATTTCTGACACATTTTTATATGTTTGTATCTGAATTTTTATTATGAAGATCATTTTTGGGAGGAAAACGTGAAATTCCTTTTTTTCAGATTTTTTTACATGTTTTGGACTTTGTCATTATAGCTCAATGCAATCCATATGGTGACCACCTGGTATCCACTACTCCTTTTAAACCATCGATTGAAATTTCATGAAAGTTATGCAGTAGCTTAATTACATATTGTAGATGTGCACCATGCATTTTGTTTTCCAATAATTCTTTTTTTTCCCGATTTTTGACATGTTTTGGACTTTGTCATTTTAGCTCAATGCAAACCATATGGTGACCACCTGGTATCCACTACTCCTCTTAAACCATCGATTGGAATTTCATGAAAGTTATGCAGTAGCTTAATTACATATTATAGGTGTGCACCATGCATTTTGTTTTCCAATAATTCTTTTTTTTTTGCCAGATTTTTTACATTTTTTGGACTTTGTCATTTTAGCTCAATAAAAACCATATGGTGACCACCTGGTTTTGGACTTCGTCATTTTAGATCTTTTAGCTCAGTGGAAATCATATGCTGACCATCTGGTATCCACTACTCCTCTTTAACCACTGATTGGAATTTCATGAACCTTATGCAGGAGCTTAATTACATATTTTAGATGTGCACCATGCATTTTGTTTTCCAATAATTCCTTTTTTTCCAGATGTTTGACATTTTTTGGACTTGGTCATTTTAGCTCAATAAAAACCATATGGTAACCACCTGGTATCCACTACTCCTCTTAAACCACTGATTGGAATTTCATGAAAGTTATGCACTAGCTTAATTACATATTGTAGATGTGCACTATGCGCTTCGTTTTCCAATAATTCCCCTTTTACCAGATTTTTGACACGTTTTGGACTTTGTCATTTTGGCTCAATGGAAACTATATGGTGACCACCTGGAATCCACTACTCCTCTAAAAAACAATGATTGGAATTTCATGAAACTTATGCAGGACCTTAATTATATATTGTAGATGTGCACCATTTATTTTGTTTCCCAATGAATTCATTTTTTTCAGATATTTTTTAAAAAAATCAGGAAGGGGTTGGGACGGGTGTATCCGTGGCCCACCAGGCCACAGTAACTCTAGTTTATTTAAAAGAAATAATTATACACAAATGTATCACATTTATGATCTCCCTTGTTATTTTTTTTCATTTTTCCATTTTTACAGAAAAATAATGAAAATGAATAACCATTATATCTTAAAATATACCAAAGATCAAAAACAATTATTGGAAATTAGAAATTATACTTTTAAACTAACAATTTAGCATTTTAAACCTTTTGTTTGCAGTTCTTGAAAAATAAATTGCCCAATGTAATAAACTATTTATATTACTGCAAATAATTCAAGCTGTACTCACACACTAAGCATTAAGACAGAAGATTTCCTATGGTAATAATCATCTATTCATATTGTTGAACCAATTTTATAGTTTGATAGCAACTACGGACTTGTAAAACTGTAAGATTGGTTCAGCAATTGTTTAACCAATTTGGAAAATTGCTTTCATCTGTTTCAGAAACAGATGGTAGCAATTTTTAAAATTGATTAAGGAATTGAAATATAACCAAGGTGATGATGTATCGACTATAACACTGCAGCATATTTAAAGCTTCACAATTGGTATAATCAATCGACTGTAAAAAATTTGGATACAAAACCAAGAACTTTTTTGCAGGGGTTTGTGATATTTAATATATCACTCTCACCGACCAAGCAACCATCACTGTCCATAGTTTCCTTGACCAAGCAACCATATTTCATAGCTATTGAAAACCAGACTTCCGGAGTGTATACGTTTATTGCATGTTTAATGCAATTTGGTTTGTGTTCATGGCATCAACACTATAGGGCATAAAAAGGGCATTTGAAATAAAGTTTAATTTATTATTTTCATGTACTATTAAGAAAACGAAGACGAATACCGTTTATCAATAATTTGTATGAGTTTTCTTTGATCTCGTGAGGTAAATATTTTCACTACCCGAATGCGAAAAAAATATTTGCAAAAAGTATTTTAGGCCACCCCTACTTTGTTAATCAGCGCATCGATGTAAATAAATAAGAAATAAAGAATAAGCATCCGCAAAAACCGTTAGGATCGTACAAATTTATTTTACTAATAAATAGTCAATTTCCCGATTTTAAAATTTGTTCTATCAAATGATTTAGATAATTACCGATGAAAAGAACAAAACAGGACAGAACAGAATTTTATTTGATGAAAAGAATGATAAAACAGATATTACTGTAAAATGCCTTTGAAATGCCTCTCCCCTACCACGCCCTCTCATAGGTTTGACGATTTCAGTTGAACGTTGTTGCAATCAGTGAAATTTAAGGAAAAATATAACTTGTATGTTGCATAGTATTTATATCAATTGTGTTCAAGATTGTGATGACATCGCCGTAGAATCGTAGTAAGATCTAGTAGTGTCGTGATAGAATCGTGGTTTCGTCGTGGTGGTAGCGTAGTAAAGTCGTGATGCAGTCGGGATAGTCGTGGTAAGGTCGCAGTCAGGACTTAATTGTCGTACCGAAGTTGTCGCTAGGTCGTAATGTTCGTGGCGTGATCGTAGTTTGGTCGTGGTTACATCGTAGAAATGTCAAAATTTTGCCGAATGTACCACGACTTCGCCACGACCTTAAAATCTTGCAGGTCGTAGTAATGTCTTCATGGTCGTGGCGCAGTGTGATACAGGCATAAATGCATGATGAACAGATGACAGAAAGATGGACGGTACTTTACACACTAAACTTCATATCATAGGTGATAAAACCCAAGAGATAACTATTATTTGATATTGATTAACAAGTCAGAACAAGGGACCTCAAGAGCCTTTTCAAGAGATTTTCACCTTGTTTATGGCTGGGCATGACTCCTGTATACCATCATACTTGGACCATCAAAGAATCATTACATGTATTACCAATTTTGATTACAATTCTCAGCTAACCGTCTACTTAATCTCCCTCGTGCATAGCTCTTTCTTTAGTTAATTTTGGCTTTTCATCTAGACCTTACTGATTATTCATTCTCTTTCAACCTTTACACATATTTCGGTGTAAGGTTTTCCAAATAATCTGCACTGAAGAAACATAAGTTGTCAAAATGGCCATATGCAGAAACTTATATTTACAGTAACTTTGGTATTTTGTTATTCATATATAACCAAACCGTTTTGATTCAAAGGAACCAATCATAACGGAACCACCCAAGGAATATTGTTATAAAGACTGGTTCAAATTGATCAATTGTTTCAGCCAAAGAGATCTTTGAAAGTTTAAGTAAAGGGTCCTAAAACTGTGTCTTGCTGGTGGTCAGCTTGGATATGGTGTGAACCTACTGGAAACTATAAATTGGACAATGACATGGAATAGGGCCACCGAAGAAGTATTTTGATCAAGTGTGCTTCAACTTGTAAGGTGGTTACAGAAAAAATAGTTTTCCTTCGGATCCAATGTTATGCTATGTTTCTAACTGTGGTTCATCTTTGGTGATATGTAGACATGCCAGATACTTTTTGTATTTAGGGAACTATTGTGACCAAGAATAACACCAGTTCGCTCAGTAGTCTCTGAAAGCATTTTGAATGAGTTTTCCAATGAGGATTCAATATTAAACTACGTTTCCCTAGTAGCCAATTTGGATTAAATTCTGACACAAGAGACACTTGTTAAAGGGGATCACCAAAGGATTCTTGTCGTCAAGTTAATGTTAAAAATTGGTTTAGTGCATGGTTTCAGAGAGGGTCTAATGCTAAATTATGTACCCTGCTGGCAGGCATCTTAGATAAGATGTGAACATGCTTGACACTGTTTTGAAGGGGTTAACCTAATGACAATCGTTACCAAGTTTGGTGCCTATTTATTCAATAGTTATTAGAAATTTATGAATAAAAAGTTAACACTTTACAGACGAATGGACGACAGACGACAAATAATAGCAAAACTCTATCCTGACTATGCCAGGTGAGCAAAACATCAAACATATGGACCTCTATATAGAAATTAAATTTAGCATGTGTTTTGTTTGAATGAACGTACTACTACCGAGGTAAGTTTGAAGACAGTATGTTATTTCGTCCTTAAGGTAGATAAGACACTGTTGCGCTGCGCAATTCAATCGCGCATTTGAAAAATATAGAGTCGAATACGGGTTTGGTTTGATTTTTTAATCGAAACAGTCATTTGACAGGTTTTGCTTTGTGACGTCATAATTGATCGACTAATGTGAAACGTCATATTTCGTCCATTTTGCCGTGAATTAACTCCCTTTTCCCGAAAATAATGTTTATCACGAAAACTTTTTAAAAACATGGTGACTGTTGTAAACCTGTATTTTTCATGCAGTACCTTTGTTTTACCATTTTTGTACATTTTGACGTTGCTTTATCTCCCGTATTTGTATGTCATTGTTTATGACGTCATTTAATTGTTGTGTAGATGTTATGATAGTACTTTGAGCTGTGTTGATGTGATGTTCATGTTTATGTGATGTTATAGTCTGTATATTGGATTAAATGATGTTTTTGTAATGGATTTTGAATGTTAACGACCGCTCGACCATAGACTAATATGAGGAAGGCGCTACCTTAAAAGCGAGCGAAGGAATTAACTTACACCCATAAATACTTATTTAAAAAAAAATTATAACCTCCCACTGAGGAAAGGAACTGACATTTTTATGAAACAATTATCTCTCAATGCAAACTAATACTGAAGCTAAAAGACATTGAAGGAGAAGCTTAATCAGTATCAAAATGTAGAAACAGAGCATAGCAGAACAGTGACAGCATGACGACAATAAACAAGAATGCAATAAAACTAAAGCCGTCCGTCTTTTTACTCAAATACACTCAAATATACCCAAATATTCTTAAATAAACAAAAAAAAACAAAGGTCAGAGACACAAATATTGCATTAATATATTAATTTTTAATGTTTTATTATCTAAATTATTGTTTCTGATTCATTAAATTAATGCTTTTAACAAAAAGGGGGTGGGGGTGGGCAAACGATTGAAGAATGTTTCTATTCAAATTTCTGTTTAAATATTTGTCTAAAAAAATGTATTAGTCAAACTCTACATACTCTATTTATAGTTCAAATTCTTTAGATTCCTACCATTAATTGAAGAAGTCTATAATTTAATAAAAGATGTTTTGCTTTGAGAAGACCGCCGTAATACGTGCAAACAGTAGTCCGGTTTTCAAAACTACTCTCTAATCATGTGCACTGCAGTTCATTTCAGTCACAATTTTCCAGTTATTTGTATTAAACTTAATACTGGATCAAGTTGAAAACTTTTGATGTGACATTTCTTTAACTGACATCTATCATTCATTCTAATATTTGAAATGTACAGTATATGGTTTACTTTTAGCGTTCCCTCTTTTTAGATGACATTCCCATGATATTTTTGTTCTTATTTATT
>MJUU01062647.1:244718-277114 GCA_002080025.1 Modiolus philippinarum
ATCTGCTTCTTATAGTATTATTTGACTCTGACTTGGAGGGAATGTCATGGGAGAGCTGCACCTGCGTATCCAATCTTTGTCAATTTTCTGCTGTTATTAAAATTAAAGGAAAATCAAGTAAGATTTTACAATTCCTGGAATTAATTATGTAACCCGACAGTGCATGAGAAGTTAAGCAATATCACACGTATTATAAGGTAGGTATAGAGTATGAAATAATAAGACTCCAGAATGTTTGAAACAATTTTACATGTATAGGTAAAATCATGCAAGGTATAACCAAAGAGTGAAAATTTTTGGCCAGCATCTAGGTTAAAAAAAATAATCTGGCCCTGATTCTGTCCACAAGCTCAACAAAATTTCCTTGCATTGTGTATATGGGGAAAAAATAATCTGGACCGCTTCGCGGGCGAAAAAAGTTTCCCGGCTCCGTTGAAAATCCCAGCCCCCTGAAAATCAAATCAGTGGTCCGTGCCTTATTGACAAGGAGGGAAGAAAATCAGTGCCAAGAAAATCTATTTCCTTAAACAGATTAA
Source organism: Modiolus philippinarum (assembly GCA_002080025.1). Taxonomy (NCBI): domain Eukaryota; kingdom Metazoa; phylum Mollusca; class Bivalvia; order Mytilida; family Modiolidae; genus Modiolus; species Modiolus philippinarum. The sequence continues at coordinate 245,255 of MJUU01062647.1, forward strand.
GTAGCATTACATTTTGTGCTGGAAAAGTTTTTGGTCATTTATTACTTGTGGTACTTTTATTCCCCCGTCTTGGAGGACTATATGAGTAAAAACACCAGTGCACAACATTTTAAGCTGACAAAGGCAAATTATGCACGTAGGGTAAGCACACTAGTGCTTAGAGTTTGTGTGCGACGATTTCACATTCCGTGTACTCAATGTCCTGATATATAAATGCGATGTCCACAAATGGTGAAAAATTCGCCAAACCTTCCTCCTTTCATCGTCTGCATCGTTCTGTACGACATCAACAAACTGGTTTCCTTACTGGTTCCTAAGAATTGATCGTTATCTTCGTAGGGACAAAGTTACAAAAAATGAATCAAGAGTTAAACGCCAACAGATTTTTATTGTATTTTTTAATTTGATTTTAAATGAATTTTTTCAAACGTTGTTTCTGTTTATTGTTCAAGCAAATATAATTACGATCAGTCGAGATTTGATTTGATCACGTGACAATTAATCTCAAATCAAAACGGTTGTAAATAATTATTTAAATGTAATGGTAATTAAAAAAAATTAGATGCATCGGCTAATTTCACAATTAAGAGGTAGGAGTTTAAGATTTGTTATTTACATAAAACTGTCCTATTTCCTAAACTCACCTTAAGTAACGTTTTTGGTTTCAGGGTACACCAAATTTTTCCTCATTTCCGGTAGTGAAAATTTTAAAGCAACACCCCTACCATAGGAGCGAGCTTCGCTCGCTTATGAATTTTGGATATGAACTTTACCTGTTTTTATTACAGTGACATATCCTTTTTTATCCTTTTCCCTTAGTTCAGATTATAAACAATTTATTAACAAAAGTATAGAAAATTCTCATGGATTAAAGGTTCATTTCTGTTAAGTTAAAGATTACCTTTCCATATTTTTCCTTGCATTCTATGTAAATGTAGGTGAAATAATGGCCAAAATGAGCAAACTTCAACCTTGATTCTAGAACCAGAGGCTCCCAGGAGCCTGTATCGCTCACCTGGTTTTCAGTTGCCACAATCAAGGTAACAATATAAGTTATACAGTTGATCTTCAGTTTCTTAAATTTTCGTAGGTCGAACACCTCCAATATCTTGAACTGTTTTTAAAGCTGATCATGTTTTATTATATTTCTTTGTTGGGATTTTTTGATAAAAAACGTTCTTGCTAAGGACCACTTTCGACACCAGTTTTGAAGTCGAGACTTCATTTTGTAAATGGCAGTCAACAAACAATTTTCAACATCGGTTTTGAAGTCGCAACATCAACATCTATTTGGAAATCAAATTTCTTTGAAATCGGACAATGTTGAATTTTCCCGCCTTTTTGGTAGCCAATTTTAATATGGCGGTCAACGAACAATTTTCAACATCAGTTTTGAAATTGCGACATCAAGATCTATTTGGAAACCAAATGTCATTGAAATCGGACAATGTTGAATTTTCCCGCCTGATTTGACGGCCATTTTGAAAATGGCGGTCAACGAACAATTTTCAACACCGGTTTTGAACTCGCAACATCAAGATCTATTTGGAAACCAAATTTCATTGAAATCGGACATTGTTGAATTTTCCCGCCTTTTTGGCGGCCATTTTGAAAATGGCGGTCAAGGAACAATTTTCAACATCGGTTTTGAAGTCGCAACATCAATATCTACTGGAACGTCTTGGACATTTATATTTTTGCTATGATATTGATAGGTGACTTTTGTACAATTAAATTTGTCCGAAACAAAAATGTCCAAGACGTTCCAGTCACCTATCAATATCATAGCAAAAATATAACTAAAACCAGAAAATTAAGTAATAGATAGGAATCAGAGTTTTTGGCACCCATATACCGGCTGGCTTTTGCTAGCGCCAGTACCAAGTACCCGAGTTCCTATCGTCATTTGTTTGTCTCGAGTATGTTATGTGCTTTTTCTATTGCAGTTGCCTTGTGGGTTGTGGCTTGTGATTCTCGGCTATTGTAGGTGTTTACTGTTCTCTCGACTTTACAACGGTAGTCTCATAAAGGACAACAAAAGGAACTGAATCTCTTTTATCTTGACTAAATGTGCACATTTCAACAAAGGAATTGAATCTCTTTTATTTTGTGCACATTTCAACAATGGAATCGAATCTTTTTTATCTTGTCACATTTCAACAAAAGGATTCAATCTCTATTATCTTGTGCATATTTCAACAAACGGAATTGAATCTCTTCTTGTGCAAAATATTCACATGATAAAAGATATTCAGTTCATTTTGTTGTCCTTTATTTGACTTCCATAATCAATTTCATTAACAACAATATATTCTCTCATCAACTCCACCTTTTTTCCTGTTATCATATAATTAAGAAAACTGCAGAGTATTGATTTCCTATTAAATAATTTGTAATTTTTTCTGTGATGAAACTTTTTTTTCAAAATTTGTAATACAATTTCGGAGTTTCCGTTTATTCTAATATTACATTTAATGACCAGCTTTGGATAATATCTTTTTTTTTCGTTCAAACCAGCAATAGATTTGCCAAATTATTTTTTTCCATATACACTATGCTAGGAAATTTTGTTGAGCCACGTTATTTTTTTTTCTAATGCAGAGGATCCGGGCCAGATTATTTTTTTCAACCAGGGTGCTGGTCAGCGAATTTTTTTTACAAAAATCGGGGCCACATTTTTTTTTTAAATACAAGGCCCCCCTGAAAATCAGATGGTCCGTGCCTAATAATCGCGGCCATCATAATTGAAGGTTAAACTTTGCATACACTAATACTTACCCCTCCCATTGGATAGTTACTGGGATACTGTGGTTGGGCTGAAATTATAAATCGAAGAGATAAATAGATCACTGTATGCTAAAAACTAGAATTTTTATATATAAAAAGAGGATAGGAGTCTGAAGTGCTCACTAGCAAAAAGATTCTATTAACAAATACTTTTGTTTTCAAATTTCTAAGTGAACCTTCTAATGAGCTCTTAAAACATATTTAGTAAATGCTCTTACTGAACAAAGCAACATCCCCGATACTACCGTTGTGCTAGATCCAATTGGATACATACAATGTGACCTAATTATAGACCAAAATGAACAAAGTAAATAACAGTTGATATTTCGAAACCTATCCGGTTCTTTATCAGAACACAATGAAAAAGTAAAAATACAGTCAAACAAAACCTATCTACAAAGGCTAAGCAACAAATATTTAAACAAAGTATCGGGAGCTGTGTGTGTGTGTGTGATACTCATTACTTTCATTTTGAGATTTTCAGCCAGAGATTTAGTTTGAAGATTTTTTTTCCCGTATTTTTTTCTCTGATTATTTTTGTTGATTTTGTAAGTTTACAGTTGTGAAGTCTGCAATTTGATTCTCAACAGCTTATTTAATCATGTTGACATATTTCTAAAAATTATATTAGTTTGAGAAATTTACCAAAATTAAGGAAAAATAAAGTGTGATCAATTAGAAGTTCTAATAATTTATTCATTAAAACAAACTGACACACCACTAAAAATGCTTAAAAAACAACGGCAGTAGAATACCGAAGGAACAAAGCACAAAATTACACAAATCAAAGTCCAGAGACAAGGCAAAAGCAAAAACACCAAATGACGAAGACCAAAGACACCACATGACCACAAAACACACAAACATTACATATACAACACAAAAAACTAAAGCGCTAACAGTGTGAACTCTCAAAAAACAAGAGTGACATCAGGTGCTCCGGAAGGGTAAGCATGTCCTGCTCTGTGCACAGCACCCGTCACACTGTCAATGGGTCAATCCAGGGTAAAGTCAAAACCAGTAATGTCAAATCCGGGAAGACGCCAATCTAGCTGAAAATGTCAGTTTTTATTTGTGACACTGACATTTCATAACGACTTATTAAGAGAAAAGGTAACATATTGAATGAATTTTTAAATGAATATTGAAGCAAGAGCCAAAAATCATAAATCAAGAATACATGTCAATATAATGATCTCATACAGACAGAGAAAGTTAACGACGAATGCGAAACCAACAAAACATAATACAAACGCCACAAAAATAAAACACTGAGAAAACAGGAATATCACTAGGTGTTCCGGAAGGGAAAGTATAACCTATCCTACAAACAAGTAATCTAATCCAGTTGCAACAAAGAATTGCAGTAACAAATAACGGCATACTGAAATTACTGTGATTTAAGTTTGTACATATGACGCTTTCAACAACTATATCTCTTCAGTGCATATCAAATAAAAGCATATGGAAAACCATAAAAAACCATAAACGGGAGGGTTATTAGCCGTCATTGATAATTCTGAAAGGAAATGTGGGCCGACACACATACCTCATATTAATAGAAGCATTTATGTTATTGCAATATGGAACTAGTATGCATAACTGCACATCGTAAACAACAATCCTACCACATATGAAAGTAATCCATCAAGTTGCGCTTATAAAGTTGATACTTGGTAGTATAGTCACAGTTAAATAACTTCTACAACTAGAGGTACTGCTGAATGCAGGAGGGCCCCGCAATAGGCAGTCACTTCCTTTGTACCAAATTATCAACATTTGTTTATGAAAATATTTTTAAATTTACATTCTGTTTGGGATTTTTTGGGGAAATACTCCTTTTATTTACCTATTTAAATTATGCAGTTGTATTGTGGGTGAGATATTATAACCACAGTGAAATGAATTGGTTGCTTCATGATCATATATACATGTACAATTAAAATATAATACCTGCAAATAAGTTTCTCTTTTCTAGCAAACGAAGTCTAAGTGTGGTTGATATATCAAGAGACGAATTTTATCCTGGTTCTGTACATATTGAACTGAATTATCTTTAGCTTACTATATAAATCTTTGAATTCTTAAATTGTAGATTACTGTACAGAAAAGTTCACTTCCTAACCTGAAAATAGCTTTCACAAAACAACTCATCATCATGAAGCTTTACACCAAATATCAAATAATTCCCAGTTGTAGAGGACAAGAAAACTTTGACGAAAATTTTTATCCATAGAGTGGTATAATAAAAAGTTAAAGTATCGGCAAACAGGAAGTAGTGGCACGGCAAACCTGAAAATTGCTTACACAGTACAACTCATTACCATAAAGCTTCAGACCAAATATGAAATCATTCCTACATGTAAAAGCCCAGAAAACTTTGACGAAAAATTTTCATCCATAGAGTAGTATAATAATATTATATAAAGTTAAAGTATCGGCAAACAGGAAGTAGTGGCACGGCAAACCTGAAAATTGCTTACACGGTACAACTCATCATCATAAAGCTTCTGACCAAATATGAAATCATTCCCATCTGTAAAAGCCCAGAAAACTTTAACCAAATAAAATTGTTGACGGATAGACGGACGGACGGACGGACAAAGAGAAAACTATAGGGCACCCGCATCTCGATGCGGGCCCTAAAATTGCTTTAATAATATATGGCAGTGAATTTTGAACATTTACACATCATAGGCAACAACCCTACCAATTATAAAAGCAATCGGTCAAGCTGTATAGAGGAATTGAATTTGTGCAGTTGACAACAAAATCCCAATAGTTATACAAAAGAAATAGTTCATGCGTATAGCAAGCATGCATTAGGTTGACAAAAAAACCCAAAAAAAAACATACTAACAATCGACAGGTCAACAATATATACTTCGCTTCGGGCATAATAATAGTTTTGATTAAAATACTGGTTTATACATTGTATATCTTACCATAATTAACACCATATGCACTATTTTGATAGGTATATCCACCACCATATGGATTCCCTTGTTGATAGGGATTCCCGTAGGGGTTATAAGCCTGAAATATATATAATTTTAACATAAAGCACATAACAACATTCTGAAATTCACATGCTGAATGTAAATTACAATCTACAAAGACCACAAGCTACCACTTGTTTTAATTTAGAAAATGATTAAACATAATAGCTCTTTCCATAAAGTGTTGTTATCTTTTTCTGGAATGGAACTCTCCCATCAACTGAAGGTATAAACACTCTTTCCTTCCGGTTATCACTAGTGCGGTTGGCTGATAAACACAACTTAGACTCTGAATACATTTTAATTCTAACAAATTTAGTGCACTGTCACAGTAAACAATGACCTAGTAATCTAAATATGAACAGTGTTATGAACTGTGTTTAGGATGAACAACACTTGCCGTGTTGGGTTGATAACCGGAACTGTTTCATTGTATTTAAATGCGGAATGCAGACCAAATGATTTTTCGAAAATGCCCATATAAATGCGATATACTAGTTAAACTGTCTTAAGATGCTGTTCAAGGTAGTTCCCACCTTTGAATGAAATTAGTGAAATTTTAACACATGTTTACTACCTTTAAATGAAAGTTATGAAGAGTTCAAACGCATGTTTTGAATTGGCAGGACTTAGAAAAAGGTTAATAATAAAACATGAACAAAAGAATAGGTTCATGCGATTGCTTTTGAGTTACAAACAATTAAAATTGTGTTGGAAATGTCCATTTTATAGGTTTTTAGCTTTGTATATAAATTTACAAATCTTGAAAATCGAGTGAAGGAGTAAAGACAATTTCCGGGAATTTTGTCTGAAATTCCTTGAGGATACATGCTTTAAGAATATAACATAAAAAGTGGGTGTTCACTGGGCAAAATATGTTACATGTTGAAATATGTAAAAAGACGACAGAGACTGTTAGAAGTGCCGAAGTTCTGAATGTTGTGTTTTGTTTCTGCGTTTTGTATCTGTTTGGTGTCGTTGGTTTTTCTGTGTTCTTGTTTTAGCCATGTCTCTAGACTATGATTTTTGTAATAACCACGTCCCTTGTTCCTTCGGTATTCTGCTGCCGTTGTTTAACTTTCAGAAAAAAAGTAAGTCTCTTTTTCGTCGATAATCTATATATCAATAGCAGCGAATTTTTTATCCCTTACGAAATCACAAAATAGAAACAGCGGTGGTAGTCAAAAACTACAAAGCTTGTGCTATTGGCGCAATAGGTCAGTGTAACCTTATTTTGCCTGTATGCTAACCTGACATCAAAGATGCTTGCAAGTTCATCGGGTTAAATGATTCTACTATATACAGTTGCCGAAAAATGACGAAAATCAAACAGCTGGTCATGGTGCCTAGTTTTACCTTAATGTTGATATCACGGGGGGTAACTTAACATATATTTTGGTACGGGTGTGCGGACAGTACAATTTGAACCAACCTTATTCATAAATTTTTTCCAAGGTGAAAAGGGAGACCCTTTCATATATTTTCTGGAATTTTGCAACCTATTCATATATTTTTGTTAAGTGTAAATATCATATGGATAATGTCATTTTGCTTATCTGAAGATGAATTTTTCCGTTATATATTGAATGTTGAAATTTGCAACCATATGATCGGTCCCAGGGACTATACATTACAGTCTCTGTATGCCCCAAGTGGAAATTAAGACCTATTGATATATTTCTTCTGATATTTCTTAACCTTATCATATATTTCAGACCTGAAAAAACAGACCCTTTTGGGTCGAGCATCCGTATCTACTCTTATAAAGGGAGTTCTAATTAATATAACTCAAAATGTAACGTGGATCAAGTGAAAAGTAAAGCTCAATTTATTTGCATTTAAGAAATTTACTTGCAGGCCGTCATTGGTTGGCCAAGATGTATTTGCATGCAGATTTTCAATATGCAATGAAGGGATATAGAGTAAATGCACATGAGACAAAGTCTCTACGAATGCATGGTAAAAAAAGCAATGGAACAACGCTTTAATTGTTGTTCTTCATCTTGAAGTCACCACGAGGCCTTTAACATAAGACTGCATAAATGCAGATACTGACAGTAGACACCGAATTGAATGCTTGGGAACTAATCCCAAGCAAACTAAAAACAATAATTTATATGTATAATATTCTACAATATTCCTAGGTAAACAATACCAAAAGGTCCAAAAGTGATCAATGGCTAAAACTGTACTACGCACTGTGTAAATCTCATCAAGATCAAGGCTAAACATTTGAACGCTTTTCAAATCTAATTTCAGTTAAAAAATTAGTCTGAAACACAAATTTTCGAAGGTCATTCGATTGATGTTGAAAGTTTAAAATTGAATATTAATATGAATGTACTGGTTTATTAAAAAAATAATGTTTATACGTTAATTAGTTTTCTAGTTTATCGACATTAGTCCATGGGCTGGAATAATCCCATGAACCCCCCCCCCCCCCCCCACTCCCGAACCCCACCCATTTTTTATGTCCGCATACATCCCCTCTTCAAAATAAAACATGTTAACACGAGTATAACCTGCACGCACTTGTGGAATTTGGCCCATTTTTAGACCCATCTACCGAAATTTGGGAAAATTTCGTTTTTCGTTCATGTTTTTCACTCTGTTGCTGCAAAATGTTGACCAAATGCCTTCCAGTTATAAAAACGAGGTACCAAATGATTGCTTATTATATTAGCTTTACAAAGAACAAAAGTTTTTACAATATCTATGCCCAATACGTTCCGTAGCGAAATTTAACGTACCCCTACCCCTATGATTTATTGACGAAAAAACTGATATTTTCATTGAAATTGCGTAAGTTTGATGCTCTATAGAACCCGAAGTGCATCTCAGTTCCCGATTATGAAAATTGTTTTTAGCTTTTCAATCTATTTTCTTCAATATAAAACATGTTAAGACGATGTTAAAATATTTTAAATGACCCAAATTTTATTTTCAAATAGACCAAATACATAGACCTTTGAATAATTACGTTTTTGAATAAGTTTTGTCTTTCTTTTGCCTAATATTATTTTTTAGTAAACAAATATCATTTAAAATAGGTATCAAATGAAAGCTTAATATATTTGCTGAACAACCATTACAAATAATGGCTACTTTATGGTAATATAAACATCATACATCAATAAAACTTACCCCTAGTCCAACAAATTGACTCTAAAAATCTCAATTTTTTGTCTATTTTCGCATAAAAATAACCAGAACACGCAAAATGTGTGTTGTATATGACTAAGTTGCATAAATAACATTATGTTTTGATATTTTAACAGCCATTTGTTGACTTAAACTCAATATTTTGCCAGAAATTGATGAAAATGGGAATTTTTAACATTTTAGAATTGTCCAAAGTTCACTGTTTAATCGTTATTTATGCAAAATCTGGAGGATATATCTGCAGATATGCCAATTAATTGTACCAAGCGACACATTAGTTGTCTTAAAACATTGTTTAGAAAAACAATGAGTGTTTAATTTGACTCTGAATACCGAAAATCTTACCCCTACCCCAACAAATTTTCCCTAAAATTGTCAATTGTTTGTCCATGTTCGCATGAAAATAACCAGAACACGTAAAATGTATGTTTTATATGACAATGTTGCATGAATTACATCATGATTTGGTATTTTAACAGAATTGGTGGACTAAAACTCAATATTTCTCCCAAAATTCATTAAAAATGGGAATTTTCAACATTTCAGATTTATCCATAGTTCACTATTAAATCGCAATATATGTCAAATCTATAGAATATATCTGCAGATATGCCAATTAATTGTTCTAAGCGATACACTAGTTGTCTTAAAACATTGTTTAGAAAAACAAGGAGTGTTTAATGTGGCTCTAAATACCAAAAATCTTACCCCTACCCCAACAAATTTTCCCTAAAATTATCGAGTTTTTGTCTATGCTGGGATAAAAATAACTACCACACGCAATATCTGCATTGCATATAGAAAGGTTGCATGAATTGTATCGTGATTTTGTATTTTAAACCCAACTTGTCTGCTTAAACTCAATATTTTGTACAAAATTGATGAAAAATGGGAATCTTTAGCATTTCAGATTTGTCAAAATTCACTTTTAAATCGTTATATGTGGCAAATCTGAAGGATTTATCTGCAGATATGCCAATTTATAGGGAATAATACATGGCAAAATCCGTATCACATGCCGTATCATCTCGAGTTACCAATATCAGCACGAGGGCCTCTGGCCCGTGGTCTGATATTGGTCGAGGGATGATACGGCATGTGATACGGATTTTGCCATGTAATATACAGTTTATCATATATTTAAACAGAGGACTACAAATCCGAAAAATACTGTCAAAGACTGAAATCGGTAAGAGAAAATGCATGTATTTTGGGAAGAGAAAAATTTCAAAGTGGGCGGAAAGGACTAGAAGTTTTGGTCTAAATCTAACATGTAAAGGAAAAAAGTTTCCTAGATTTTTTTAACTGATCCTCACAAAACAATTTCACCACAAACAAATCTTTGTTACCCCCCCCCCCCCAAAAAAAATCCAACCCAAAAAAACAAATTTTACCCCCGAAATTTTTTTTAATAAAAAAAAGTGAAATTGAAATTTTTTTCCCAAAAAAGGGTATGTGATAAAGGGTAAGCCATGCGATAAAGGGTACGTGATAAAGGGTATGACGTCATAGTGTGAATACGGAATGAACGTCATGCACTGTATCACATATTCAAAACGTCTGTATTTATTACTAAACATATGATAAAGTGTTTTAACCGATACATAAGTTATCTTAGAAAAAAACAAGGAGTGTTCAATGTGACTCTAAATACCGAAAATTTAATTTAAAAGTCCCCAAAATATGTCTGTCTTTAAATATATATGAACATAACAAACTAATATTTTACTGTCTGTCTTTAAATATATATGAACATAACAAACTAATATTTTACTTTCCTTGCAAAAGATGCATTTGATCAATCATAATATGTAATTTTAACACCAAAATATGGGTAAAATTGAATATTTTGGGCGATTTTCATGAAAAATAGGAATTTTCAGCATTTCAGAATTTTTCGAAATCCATTTTTTTTTAAATTGTTGAATAACTGCCCATAAACCACGCGCATGATCTTATTTGTGACATATGTCAGTCTCTGTGAATTTTGGTGTTTGAAAATGATATGTCATTTGGACTTTTATACAATGTTTAAGCTTTTCAAGCTGAATAAAATGAAATAAATTGTGTTGAATATGTGTGGTAAGGGGTAATATGTTTGTAATTTGTGAGACTGTAGTTAGTCTGAAATGTTTAAAGGCATGTACTTTATATTTGCTTTGATATAATGAAACGAAATTTTATCAACATTTTCAAGTTACATATCAATTTCATGAAGTATTTGAATCTCAAAGTCAAAGCAGCAGAAATTTTGAAAAACTGAAAATTCCCATTTTGCATACAATTTCGGGCAGAAGTTTCAAAAAGAGACCTCTTAAAAAGTTTAAATCTTCTTAAATGATCTTCTGCATGTCAGCTTTAGTGAAATAAACACTAGAATTCCCATTAAACATGATCTTTTTATCATTTAGAGCCTGAATATTTCAAATTTGCCCTTAATTTTTAGGAGGAGGGGTGATAATTTTGACATCTCTGAACCTGCAATATGTCTGAAACTAAAATGTGTGCTGATAATTTGTTGCTTATATATCATAAATCATTATTAAATCGGCCATTATTAAATATATATTCAGATTTTTAGATCCTAAAGTTAGAAAGTCGAAATTGTGAAAAATCTAAAAGTCCGAAAATTTCCATTTTCCAAAACTTTATTTAGAAAATCAAAATTTTGAAGACTTTAATGGTTTTATTTTCCAACATTGTATCATACCTGATAAGTCAGGCATAAAAACTAGATCAAATGACGAGGGTTGTTTATCTTAAAGGAATTGACAGCCTAAAATCGTCATTTTCGCAATTTTTTTGAAGGGGGAGGGGTACATTTTTTGTATCCCTAGATCATAAAAAGGGTGTAAAGTGCCCAAACTTGTGTTCGTTTTAAAGGATATTAAATTAGCGTTAATTTGGTACCTTATTTGAGTACATATTACTTATCGTTTAAAAATTATTGAGCTTAAAAGATGAAACTTCGGGTCAAAAAAACGAAAATAATTTTTCATGGTTTACTATAAAAGTGGCCCTATACTGTCTATGCGTACAGGTTATGTTCGTGTTAACATGTTTTATTTTGAAGAGGGGACATAGAAGGACTGGAAAAAAATCGGTCTGGTTCGGAAGTGGGGGGATGCACGGAAAGTGTTCCAGCCCTCGGACTACATATATGTGTCTTCATTTTGTGTTCCTCGACTGGTGTGGCCTCCTTTTTCGATCACTTTTTTCTTATACTGCTGATGAGTGATTATTCCTTGAAAAACGTGTAAAGCACAACAATAATTACCGTGCAACTTTTTGTATTATATAATAAAGAGAATTTGTTCTTTTTTATTTCACAATGAAAAACTATTGGCAGTAATCGGTTGCCCATTTAACTTTTATTTGAACTGATAACCCTATCCGATGTCCTCGACACTTTAATGACTGTAACTGGAGATAGTCCAAAGAGTTATCGCAATAAAGGACTGCTCTACGAGCAGGATCAGTCAGATGTGTATTCTGAATCATTCCAACCGTCTCGTTTACTGCCTCAGAATTCAAACCTTTGAATTTTTTACTCAATATACCTCCCTTCTATTGCATATAAACTTAAAACAGTAATTTCCGACCTGATAAATTAATGCTCCTGCACTAAATTTGTGTAAATATAGATGCTTGAAAATTTTTATCGACAACATTTTTGTCGAAATTTGAGGCAGCGCTTTTCAACAGACGATAGGAGTTAAAATGGGAACAAGTTGTGTTAGACCTTTATAGCTGACTTTTTCTTAATCGTACGAAGCAAAGATTTTACAGAGGCTTATACAGAAACAAAAACAGCTAGGAAAAAGAAGGGAAACGGGGAATGTGTCAAAGAGACAACGACCCAAAGGAGGAGTAATAACAACTCAAAGCCACCATAAGATCTTCAATGAACGGTGAGGAAACCCCACACCCAACGGCAGATCTGAGTTGGCCCCTAAATAAAGAGTAATCAAACATCATCCTAGACTCCCATAGACATAAAGTGAAGTAACTAAAAACAGACAAGACACACAAAGGCTCAATAAATTTCCTTACTTAGGACAGGCGCAAACCTGCTGTGGCGGGGTTAAACTAGTTTTATTGGATCCAAACCTTTCCCCTATAGCTAGCCTAGTCCCTTTGTTTTAGCTTCAAATGTATGTACGCTGTACTTTCTCTTAATAATCAAAGATTTAAAGAATATTTAAATCATATCTAATCCCTGTGATTTTGTAACTTAAGAGACAACTGATATCCGATTCTTCTTCATACTTAGACCGTTTGTTATACAAAGATAAATTTAACGTCTGAAAAACAGGCTATATGACACACACTAATGATTTTAACTTCTTAATTGTGAACTTTCCTTTTCTTAGACGCAATAGACTACAACCGAAGCGAAAAGGCCACTAAGCAAGCAAAACAAAGGCACCAAGCAACAATTGGCTATAAGAACTCCTGAAAATAAGAAAACTTTTTAGTTTTCAGAAATTGTTTAGCTGTGAATGATATGTTTTATCACAGAAGGTTTTTTTTTTCCTTTATTGCTTCTTATTTCAACAGCAAAAGGATACAACTCTTGGTATATAACAAGCCAAATTTAATAACCAATATCATAGGCATACACAGTCGTTATGTTAATTGCAATGTCTCTAAAAACTTGGGCTACCATTTAAAAGACATGAATTTGTTTTTGTCCCAGCTGATAAGGCTGCTAATAACATCATCATAGTTTGTCGTAAACATTATATAGAAGTACTCCAAAAAGAAATTACCAGTTCACATATTTTTCAATTAACCCAATCAACAGAAAGTGAAATTACAAACATACATTCTCTAACAGCCACATCTTTACAGGCTAAACCTGATAGTAAAACAGTTCCAATTATGTACTGGGTTCCTAAACTCCACAAAACGCCATATAAATCTAGATTCATTTTGTCATCTAGTCACTGTTCTACAACTAAAGTTTCTATTATACTCACTAATACATTGACTGCTATTAAAAACCTGGTTATAAATTTCTGTAACAAAGTATATGAAAACAGTGGTGTCAATCATTTTTGGAGCTGTAAAAAATTCATTGGAAGTTCTCGATAAATTGAATGCTTATAATGCCCCTTTTGAATCCCTTGAAAGTTTTGATTTCTCTACCCTCTATACTACCTTACAACATAATCTTATACAGGAAAAATTCAGACGTCTTATTCAATGGGCATTCAAAAAATCCGATCGTGAATATATATGTTCTAATTCCTATAGAACACATTTTAGTAATACAAAACAAAAGAATTCAACTAATTGGACTTGTTTTGATATGATTTCAGCACTTGAATTTTTACTTGACAATATATTCATTCGTTTCGGTAACTGTATTTATCGCCAGGTCATAGGAATTCCTATGGGTACCAATTGTGCACCACTTATAGCGGACCTCTTTTTGTACTGCTACGAATCTCAGTTTATGACCAACATCAGCAAAGACCCATCTAAACAGCATTTAATTGAAAAGTTTAACAACACTTTCCGATATTTGGATGATATTTTAACTTTAAATAATGACGACTTTAATACGTATTATAAGGACATCTGCCCTAAAGAACTTACATTGAATAAAGCCAATTCTAATAATCATCATTGTCAGTTCTTAGACATCAATTTTGATATAACGAATGGTAAATTAGATACTAAAATTTATGATAAAAGGGACGATTTTTCTTTTCCCATAGTAAATTATCCATTTCTGGATGGCGATGTTCCATTAGCGCCATCATATGTTGTTTACATATCTCAACTTGTTCGATTTGCTCGAGTATGTAATAACGTTTGCGATTTTAATGAACGGAATCTTTTCATAACTGAAAAACTATTACATCAAGGTTTTCGTTATCACAAACTAGTTAAAACCTTATCATCGATACAAAGACTTATTTCATGAATACAATGCAACCTGTAAACATCTAATCAAGGCTGGTATTTCACATCCCTTATTTTACGGCAATGTTTTACATAAGAGTAAAAAATACTTAAACTATAAAACCTTTAAATCGTCTAATTCATAAGGGTTATAATTACGGTATTGTCGTCAAGTCATTACGTATAGCCTTCTTTTGGTATTAACATTGATGTTTTGATAGGGTCTTTGCATTTTAACTAAACACATTCTAAATTTCTAAAATCTGTATTGCATGGACACGGGTTATGTATGAAATCATTATGCTAAACTCCTCATAGGAAGGGATCTTGGTGGAAGCTGTATACTGAGGGTACATAACTTACTTTGTCAGTTGGTAATGGGTCTGGAGCTGGCATGTCAGTTAACTGCTAGTAGTCTCTTGTGATTTCATGTTTATGTCCGTATATTTAGTTCTTTCAGTTTCATTTTTCACAATTGACTCAGTCCTGTTGCCAACTGAATTTTACTGTTGTTACGATTGTTTTTTGATTTATCACATTGACTGTAGGGAGAAGGTTTGGGCCCAATAAAACTAGTTTAACCCCGCCGCAGCAGGTTTGCGCCTGTCCTAAGTCAGGAAATTTATTAAGCCTTTGTGTGTTTTGTCTTTTTTCTAGTTAGTTTACTTTATGTCTATAGGAGCCTAGGATGATGTTTATTTCGCAGAACTTGATTACTCTTTATCCAGGGGCCGACTCCGACCTGCCGTTGGGTGTGGGGTTTCCTCACCGTGCATTGAAGATCGTTTCAATCTCCCCGGATTTGCGAATATTTACACTAATGCAGGGCCTAATATATATATTTGCCCTTTTAGATCATTCTCCATGTTCTAGCAATAATTTTCTTAAGTATCTTTCTACCCTTTACAATATGTGTTATTTCATATTTGAACAATACATTTAATCATTCATATCAGGCCAGCATAAAACTCTTTGGAACTATCTTCTAAAAATATCACGCGGAGTTAATTAAAAAGATATTTATAATTGACAGTATTGTCACAGGGTTAAGCGTTCCCTTGAACTTATCAAAAATGAACTTTTTTTAGCTTACCATTTGCATACCATATCCAAACATCTTGACAATTTATCTGAAAAAGAATGAGCAAATACAAATATCTTGTTGGCACAAATAAATACACATTTATTGTATAGTAAAATAATTTTTCACTGAGAAAGCAACCAAAAGTAGGTGTGCAGTACATTTCAATACTGCACTAGTGCAAATATGACTTCAACCAGGGGTTCGAAAACTGAGCCTGTATCGCTCACCCGACAAAATGCGGTTTTTTGCCAATGGGGTATACTGTTTATCTATATTCTCCATTGGCACCCGTGTTTCTGTCTGATCCTATTGAAATGAGTATTTTTTGCGAAGGACCTCCTATACATTTAGTTAAATGCTTGAATAGTTTCAGAGAAGTTGATAAAAAGAATGATTTTCTCATAGGCTCCAATGTTAAAATATGTTCTGCGCAGACCGTCGTGTTTTTGTCGGATCGAAATGAAATGAGCAATTTTTGTAAAGAACCTTCCGTACATCAATCATGTAAAGTTTGGTTGAATTCAGAGGAGAAGACGAACATTTGATTTTCCCATATTGTCCAAGTTTTTGACTATGTTCTGCACCATGTTTTTTGTCCGATCCTGGAACTAATATAACAGGGATTCGAAACTATTTAACAAGTATTATTTATACCACGTTTCTTACGAATTAATATATTTAAACAAACGAGCTGCGCGAGTTTGTTTAAATATATTCATGAGTAAGGACGTGGTGTAAATGTAACATAAATATTCATGAGTGATTGACAGTTAGATAAAAACCCCATCCAATCAAAATCAAGCACTCGTGCAAGTTTGTTAGTAAGGCACGTGGTATAGTGATGCTTATAAACAGGCGATTCAATAATCGATCAGATTTTTAATTGCACGCAGCTTTTCCGGTCAGTTTGCGTTTGCAATTTTGTTTAAATTTTGTCATGTAATACAAGTTTTAAAGTTCTCGGCAAGGTGAGAGTGGAAAAAAATGCTCTTTGTAGGCTAGCACCCCGACATACAGTGAACACGGAAATGGCTGGATGGAGATTTATGCGACAACGATTACTTAATCGGGTCAATTTCACAAAGGGTGAGCAGAGGATTAATTTAGTTTAATGTGTTACTGTCTCTTTTCGATCTCCCATCCAATTATTTGGTATTTTTGACGTTCAAGATTTCCGTCCGGATTTGCTCTTCGTCATTTAACATGGATCTTCGACTTTTAAATAATCGTTTATTTCGGAGGACCCCCCCCCCCCCCCCCCGATTTATATACAATAGTAAGCAAATATTTGTTTTTATTTCTCAGACGGCTATGTCCTTCTCGGTCAACTTTTCAACAAGGTGTATGAGACCCTCCCCCTTTTCACCGGATGATTCAAGGCATTGTTCGTACGTACACCATACAGGATTTAATCGTACATTTACAGAAAGTCAAAATTTTGGTATGATAGCTTCTAGGGTGTTTTTTTTTCTCTCTTAAGTTACAATATGCCATTGAAAAAAATGTGAACTAACCACATGATATTTGCGAAATCAGTCTGCTTTTTAAACTGTATATGTGTATTGGTAATCAGGTTTGGGTCATGAATATCACTGATTTATTAATTTTTTTTTTACTTTGTGGAAGGGGGGGATAGCCTGACCACAGAAGTTTATTTGGGTAATAGATCATCATGCTCATCCATTGCATGTGCTCTCGTGTTGCTATAATAAATATATAGTATAACAGAGATTACAAGGACAAATGTTTTATTTCGCCAATAAGGTCATCAGGGGTCGTAGTTGAACTTAAGTGTAAAATACTCATTTAATTTGCATAATACATTGAAGGTGGATTTAGTTGAAAAAAGGGGAGGAGCTTCAACCATGGTACAATATGAAAATTCTCATATTGTACCATAGCTTAAGCTCCGCCTACTTCCATTGCGAATGAATGTGAATTAGCACGTGTCGTACCATTTTATGGTATAACCACTGATTTCTCATATTAGACCATAGTTCGAAAACTTTAAACATTTAAAGTCTATTAATGCACAAAAACATCAAAGGAAAAAATGCAATTTATGTTACAAACCAGTTTGATCCAATCAAAAGCTCTGTCCTGGGTACGACTTTTGATTTACTCGACATAAAATTATTCTAAAAAAATTTGCCGAAAAGCTGATTTATCGCTAATTTTGAGCATATTTAAAATTTTCATTCACACAACAATGCTTTAGGGGTTGTTGTTTCGAGGTCGTAGAATTATTGTAGAAAAACATTAACGAGTGTCAGAACAATGAAAATTAAGAAAATTGGCTAACTTTAACTCGCTAGTTTACATGTTAGAAATTATACCAGGATAGCTCTTTCTATTGGCTTTAAGCCATATATAATTTATGTACAGTGCTAATTTATCCATATTTATTAGGGTAGTAATTTATCCATATTTATTAGGGTAGGGATAAGTTCTGTGGAAGTTTTTATTGTAACTTAAAAATTGTGATAATTTGTGCTTGTTGTAAAGAAGACACTATGTACTTTCATTTTTATACCAACGTTTAGTTTCAAACTACTCATAGGTAAGATGAGTCAAGAGAATGACAAAACTGATTGATTGATTGATTGATTGATTGATGTTTTACGCCAACTTCAGCAATATTTCAGCTATATTGTGGCGAGAACTATTAAGTATATTGAACAATTATATGTATAATAAATACATAAAATATCGATATAATACTAACAAAACTGAGACGAAAACGAAAATTTTATTGGTAATAGTTTGGTTAACATCATGAAGAGTAAAATTTGCAAATCTATGGGAAAAAGTGAAATCCGTTAGCGTTGTGAAAGAAGTCAAGAATATCAACAACAAAAAATACAAATGTTGTTAACCAATCAGAATACGACAAACTTACATAAGGTATAATTAATTCACAAATAAAGCAGATATTATAAAACAGAGTAAATTTAATGACCAATTGACAACAAAAATCCCCTTATTGACAAGTATTTTTGGTTTGCCATACAACAAAGGGGTACGTTGTATGAATATTGGATAATATTATCCCTAATAGAATATGCATTGCACTCTCAGTCAAGCTCGCGCTTTGTGTCTCACTTGAATTTACTCCTTATCATTTCATTGTTAATGGGGAAGTATTCTCAATCTTCAAGCAATAACCCTATAACACTAATGTGAATACTTTAAATTTAAGTTTCATTGAAGTAAAGGGTTGTGTCGTTAAACAATTGAAAAAAATATGAAAACAAATTCATAGAAGCTGTGAATTTGAAGCACTTTAGATTCTGAATCACTCAGCTGGGACCTGCGTGTTAGATTGCTGAAATCATGCTGGAAGATGGCTATGATAAGAAGACAATCAAAGAATTATGCTGAACACAACATGTTTAAAGGCTCAATATAAGTAATGGAGAAAAACATCTTCCAATTGGCATTTTGCAAAACAAGCTGACTTGCCAGATACCATTTTATCTCACCTGGCCCTAAGAACCATGTGAGTTGGTGTCCGGCGTTGTCGTCGTCGGCATTTATTTTATTCAAATATCTTTTCCTCTGAAACTGCTCGGCCAACAATTATGAAACTTTGTTTGAATCATTACCAGGGTATCTACTTTCAAACTTTTTGTAATTTTTTTTATCTGAAGATCGAATAAAATGGCTGCTGTTACTAAAAATGGAACATAGGGGTAAATTGACGTTATTTTTTTTCCTTTTTTAATATTTCCCGAAACAGTTACAGATATAAGAAATCTGACATGTGATAAAACTGCTCAGCATGATGAGACTTACATACCCTTCAATTTTGAAGTGAAAATCTTGAAATCTGTCTTCGAATTATTGCCATTTGTCCGTAGAATTTTCGATTTGTTACTTTTTATCAAATGATATTCAAAATGACAGAAGATAAAGTTTACATTACAAAAAGAGGTTCTAAAGAGCCTGTATCGATCACCTGGACCATGGCTGACACAGAGACGTGAATAGCATTTACAATAGGCCATTGGGGTCTAATATTAAACTATGTTCCATGCTGGAGGCCACCTTGGATTTTATGCTTGTAGACACCAATAGCTAAGTTTGATTCTACTTTGACAAGTTGTTTGTGAGAAGATCTTTGAATGTTTTTGAATGTATTATAATCAAATGCGACACATTTCAGAAATCTTTCAAAAATAATTTGGCAAGGGATTCCCCTTTTAATCTAAGTTATGAATTCTGCTGAAATTAAAACATTACAAGGCCTTTTTAAAAAAACATATTTGAGCAGAGATTCTCCTAATTAACTACTTTATACACATTTCTGAAAACATAACATAAAATACAGCAGAATACTTTTTATTTAAAATTTCAGTTTATTTGTTTGGTTTCCATGGCAACCATAAGCTCTACCACCCGTTACAACCAATATCAGATCACCTTTTCACAAAAAATGGGCAGGGGTTCCCCATATAAACAAGGTAATACATGTTGATGAAATTAAAACATTTTGAGTCATCTTTTCGAAAAAATGAAAGAAAGAGGTTCCCCTTTTTTTTACATATTGCTAAAATTATAAAAAAAAACCATAACATGTAACAGAGTACTTTTTTCTCTCGTTTGGTTTTCATAACAATCCATATCAGGCTAAAAAATGGCAGGGGTTCCACCATATAATCTAGATAATGAAATTGCTGCCAGGATCCCTTAAAAAATGGGCTCTTGTTGCTCAGTCATAACATGTTTGAAAAGAACTGCTGCCCAAAAATAATATTTTTTTTAAGAGTTAAGGAAATTTACCAAAATTATTAGTATTTTTTTTTATTCTAACATTTTATTCTAACTCTTTCTTTGTAAGTTTCGTTGAAAACTTTGCAAATATTTTAAGGATGCACATTAAGTTTATTACCTCCCTTAGTTTTATTATCTCCCTTTTCAAAATAATCACTTTTCATTATATCTTATTTATAAATTAAAGACACCCGTAAAAGGCCTGCTAATGTACATAATTAGAACTATTTGGTGCATAGTAGAAGTTGTATTAATAAAAACAATATTTATGTATGAACAATAGAACTTTTGCAGCTATTTGAGTTATTTAATCATACTAAACATTTTAGGCTGAATGTATTTTCATAAGGTACAGACCTGAAAGGGATCTTTTCTTTTTTGGACGGGACTATTGTGACTAAGTTTGGTTCTTATTGGACTTGTAGTTTTTGAGAAAGACTATGTGTTTCCATAGGGTTCAATGTAAAATTAAAACTGTGTTCCTCGCTGGTGGTCATCTTGGATGTAGTACAGACCTGCAGGATATCTTTATGGAAGGGACAATTTAAGGACCATTGTGACTAAGTTCAGTTATAATTGCACATGTAGTTTCTGGGATCTTTGAATGTCTTTTCCATAAGGTCCAATTCCAAACTATGTTCCCCGCTGTCGGCCATCTTGGTTGAGGTACGGACATGCCGGATGTCCCTTTTTTTGGAAGGAACCATCTAAGGACCATTGAGACTAAGATTCGTTATGATTGGATTGGTATTTTCTGAGAAGATCTTTGAATGCGTTTTTCAAAGGGTCCAATGGTATGTTCCCCGCTGGTGGCCATCAAATGACCATTGTGACCAGGTTTGGTTCCAATTAGCCAAGTGGTTTCAGAGGAGAAGATATTTGAATAAAAAGTTTCCGACGGACAGACGGACGACGGACGCCAATTGCTTGCAAAAATCTTACCCTGGCATAGCCGGGTGAGCTAAAACTGTTCAGCATAGTAAGATCTACCTATCTTGTAGGTACTCCAACGAAAAAAAATGAATGTTCGAATTCAATGAATATAACGGTGCAAAAAGATAGTTATCTGCTTCCATAATGAGAAATTAAACTTTTAATCTCCAAAAAATTTAGATTAAGGATTAATTAACATAATTAAAAAATTACAATTTGTCCACTTCCGGTATTGGCTTTCTTCTCATTTACCAGTTCTATTAAGAGCTAAGGAAAAACTGGTTCCAAATTATTTAGAGTTACGGCGCTTTGACCACTAATTAAGATAAACTACGACTTTTTGTTGATTTTTCATAATTTTGATATGTTTTGGCTTATATTTGAAAACTTATATCAGAAAGAGGTTCAGTTTGAATTGCAAAAATGCTCAGCTAGTTGAGGACTACGATTTCTGCATATGTCTGTGAGGTCTGCATATCAAAATGGCCGCCACAGTGGAATAGTTTAACATGGGATCCTATGGGAAATACATTCAAAGTTCTTCTTTGAAATCACAGATCTCTTTGGAACCAAACGTTACAATAGTCCGTGGATGGTCCCTTTCAAAGTTAGTGATTTTTATGCTTGTACCTCATCTTGGATGGCCGCTTAACAAAGATGTCCTGTGGGAAATGCATTCAAAGATATCTTCTGAAACCACTGAACTAATTTGAACCAAACTTAATCACAATACTCCTTGGGAAGTCCCCTTCCAAGTTTGTGATTTTTATATTAGTACCTCATCCAAGATAGCCACCAGTAGGGAACATATTTAAACATAGTACCCTATGGGAAATGCATTTAAAGATATTTTCCTCTAAAATCATTGAGCAAATCGGAACCAAACTTAGTCACAAAATCCTTGTGTAGTCCCGTTCATAAGTTGTTCCTGTTATGTGTATACCTAATCCAAGATGGCCGCCAGCGGGGGACAGTTAAACATAGGGACACTATGGGAAATAAATTTTAAGATCATCTCTGAATCCACCGAGTTAATCTGAACCAAACTTACATATAAGTCTTTTTGGTAATTCCCTTCAAAGTTTGTACCTCACCCAAGATGGCCGCCAGTGGGAAACAAAGCTTAACATAGGATCTATGGGAAATGCATTCAGAGATAATTTCCTTTTAAACCACTGAGCGAACTTAACCAAACATGGACACAGTAGTCCTTGAGTGGTCCTAGCTCTTCAAAGTTTGTTATTTTTGTTCATACCTCATCTTAGATGGCTGTCATCGCAAATATAGTTTACATAGATATTTCTATTTGAAACTGCTAAGTGATATGATTTTAGTTCACTAACAATCGGAAACCTCAAGATAGCCGTTTTATCGGGAAAAAAGCATTACAATCAGATATGGTACCATATTTCGATATCACATATTTATGACTTCTATAGAAACTTCAAAATATGTGCAACAATTTACGAAATCTCTAACCTCATTGTAAAAAGTAAGGTTACGTTAATTAAAGTCGTCAAGAGTAGAACAGACGCGTGCGAATCGTACCAGTTGAAATATATACAGTACCTGTGTGTATTGTCTTCATGTTTTATGTACTTTATGTAAGGGTACTCGTCTTGATAAGTTGGACTTTTTTTCTAGTTTGATTTTTACTGTGAGTCTTTTTGTGTATTTATTTTTAGGCATTCACCACACATAGGGGGAGGGTTTGGATCCAAGAAAACGAGTTTAACCCCACCGCAATTTTTGCGCCTGTCCCAAGTCGGGAATATGTTGGTCATGTTGGCTTGTCCTTGTCTTCTTATAGTTTCTTGATATTTGGGTTATTGGATGTGGTTTGTTTCCATTGATTTATTCACTTTTTTACCTTTCGGGGCCATTTAGGGCTTACTATATGGTGTGAGGTTCCTCACTGTGTTGAAGACCATGTGGTGACCCCTAGATGTTTTGTTTTGGGTTGTTTTAACCTGGATATGGGATGTTGTCTCCTTGACATTTACCCCATTTCCTTTCTTTTTCATATATATTACAGGGAATCTGTGTAATTAAGGATTACGTGTATCAGGCATTTCATGTAATCCCTGGCCGATTTAGGGAATACATGAAATCCCTAAAAATCCTAGGGATAACGTGTAATCCCTGATTTTTTTTCAACATGTTTACACGTTTTCCCTGACAATTAATATGCATTAAGTCAAACTGGGGGTCATATTATGATTCAAAATGGCATGGATTCTACACAATTAAAGACTATTTGAATAATTTATTTAGATCCAAGATTTCAATCCAAACACAAGTCTAAAACCAAACAAAATATATCTGCCTTTTACATGCATGAATAAGCAATAATTATATATGTCAAAATTAGGAACACTTATATTATAAACAGTAATGTTAAATGTTGAATATATTCAATCCCTTAACGGTCATCTTAGGAAAAATTATAAATCTGAAAACACCTTTTTGCAGAGTACCATATAAAAACTAATTTGTGGCTAAGTAGTTTCAGAGATGACGTTTGAATATGTTTTCCCATAAGGTTCAATTTGGAATTCTGTTACCCGCTGGTGGCCATCTTAGATAATGCACAGACTGAAAAAAAATTATGCAGGGGACCACCAAAGGACTATTGTGGCCAAGTTGTGTCGCAATTGGCCCATTAGCCTCGGAGAAAATGCTCACCTAGGCGGGCTACAGCATATAAATTTTCTATTATTTTTTATAATACTGAAATTATCAATTTTATATACAATTATTTAAAATCTGATTCAAATCTGAAAATTATACATTTTTACAATTGATTTTATGAGATCAAAGGCATTAATTATGAGACCTGCACAAATTAATTCAATAAACATCATATTTTGTTTTTAATTAAGTTATATGATAATGAAATGTTTCTGCATAGTATATTCTTAGTAACCTGGACCAAACAAGTCTTACCTACGTAAGAGACAGTAATCTATCCTGGTTTTCTTAACATTTTTTACTTGAAGCAAATTATATGCTTGAAATTATTTGGTCAATCTTTGTTTTTGAGGGATATAATTTTTTATTTTCCTTTTGGATTTATACAGTTATTCTGTGAAAGATGTTTCTTATTTTATCAATAATTATATTATAAACTTTTATCCACTATTATCCTGAGAATTAGTGGTTTTCAATCTCAAACAAGACTCGCTGACAAAGTTAATATGTAAGAATTGAGTGGTATTCAACCGGAACAAATAGTATACTAAGTCCTTGTAAGATTTGCATTCCCTGAAAAGTTAGACAAAGGACAATTATATTCTGAAATTTTATGTCAATTTCGACTTAAATAATTCAAGATGAACAGTACTTATTATCATTTGGTGTAAATGATATTGCATAAATGATTAATTCTTATAATAAACAAACCATAAAAATAGTAATGGTACATTACATGATACCCCGCCACGTTTCACAAAATTTCAAAGTTTAAAGAGGCATAACTCTAGATCCCTGTGTACTTCTGAACCCAAAATTGTACTTGGCCTGTGTTTTATGGCAAACAAGTTACATACCAAATTAGAAGACAGTATGTCATTTCATTCACAAGTTATCAGTCGGAAACCCTATAATTTGCAAAATTTCAAAGTTCAAGGGGTATAACTCCTTGGACCTCTGAACCAAAAATTCGAACTTGGTGTGAGTTTTGCGGTACACAATTTTGAAGGCAATATATTATTTCATTCACAAGTTCGGAGTCGGAAAACACAAAAATTTGCAAAACTTCAAAGTTTCAAGGGGCATGACTCCAGAATCCCTTAGACCTCTGAACCCAAATTCCAACTTGGCCTGTGTTTTGTTATTAACAAGTTACATACCAAGTTTGAAGACAATATATTATTTCATTCACAAGTCATCAGTCGGAAACCCTAAAATTCGCAAAATTTCGAAGTTTAAAGGGACATAACTCCAGAACCCCTTGGACCTCAGAACCTGAATTCAAACTTGTTAACAAGTTACATACCAAGTTTGAAGACAGAATATTATTTCATTCACAAGTTATCAGTCGGAAATCCTAAAATTTGAAAAAAATTTCAAAGTTTAAAGGGACATAACTCCAGAACCCCTTGGACCTCTGAACCCCAAATCGAACTTGGTCTGAGTTTAGTGGTAAACAAGTCACATTCCAAGTTTGAAGATCTTATCTTATTTCGTTCACAAGTTATCAGTCGGAAACTTTCGGGGGGCGGACGGACGGACGGACAGACACACGGACACACGACTGAGGGTATCACATAATACCTCACAACTTCGCGTGGCGAGGTATAAAAACCAATTGAAATTCCATTTTGTTTTGGAGTATTTGGGGTGAAAACGTGTAAATATTCCAAGAAAAATCAAAGATAACATGTAATCACTGGTAAAATTAAGGGATTTTATTCCCTACATATATATTCGACTTAGTGAATACATGTATTCCCTGATTTTTAAGGGATTACACGTAATCCCTGATTACACAAGTTCCCTGTAACATACACACACAGGGGAACGTCGCCGTCAAGACAAGGGAAATTAGAAAGAGTGAAATCAAAATAATTTATCATAAATTATCAGAGACAATGATGATAGTTAGGTCCAGAAAAGGGCAGTATTTAGATTCATTGTTTGTTGTCTAGACGAGGTTGGTATACTAGTTATCTAAAATTTAAGATTTATCAATGATATCGTCAATATATATCCTGTAATCATTGAAAATTGAAATAAGTTTATCTCTGTTTCGTACGGTCCCATTTTGTGGTTTTTTTCATACAGCTCCATTCGTAGTAAAAGATCTGCAATGACACGTGCACAATGAATCCTGTTGATAAACGAATAAAAGTGTTTATATCTAGCAAAAGATATCACCACAAGTCCAGGAACAATGTAATTGATATTAGAAGAGAATCCGTGTTTTGTTTCAACAAATGAACCGCAGACCAGAAATTTCAAAGACCACTGAATAAGTTTTCATAATTTGGATTAATCAAATTATGTGAATGGTTGTATCCGGGGGTTGTATATATGTTCCAGACCATACGCGTATTCGGACCGTACGCGTACGGTCCGGGCCATACGAGTATTTTTTCGAAATATCCATGTGGTCGGACCGTACGCGTACGGTCTGGCTATTTCAAAGTCTTGCGTGTTCTTGGATAGTATATCAGTAAATTAATATAACGTACATACAATATTATTTAATGAATTAAGCTCTAATGTTTAGAAACAAATAAGATTTTCTTAAAATCGTTATTTTAAAGAAAATATAAGAGAAAAATAAGAAATCACTTTATTGTAATTAATTTATGTTTTGGAGATACCTTTATAAAATTGTCTTATTAATTGAACTTTATTTCATATCCTTTCGTAAAATATAAAAGACTACAAGAAATAGTGTTTCGAAAAAAATAAACTGAATGTCACTTGAAATAAAATACTGTAAACGTCGAAATTTTCGCGTGGGGGTAATTTTCGCTTATTTCGCGTTTGGGAATTTTACGCGAATATAATAACAAACGTTCTACTATCAAAATTTGAAATATCCGCGAATATTCAGTATAACCGCACGAAAGGTTTGGGTATGACATTTCGCCAAATTAACCCCCACCCCCNAATTAACCCCCCCCCCCCCCCCCCCCCCCACCCCCGCGAAAATAACCACGCTTACAGTATATGGTCTTCTTGTCTTGTCCCAGTTACCCCAAAAGGGTGCAAATCCCAAAACCTCGTAAAGGGACGGCTGTATTGCACAGTGTTCCAAAAAGGAATACCCACGAACAAAACTTCTCAATGTAAAAATAAAGTTTAGGTATTACCAATAAAATTTATGTGAAAATGTAAAAATGTTTTTTTTTATTTCACAACTTCTTTAATTTCATTTCAGTTATATTGGTAATTTATTATTTTTATAACGATCTTATAATTTATACGGTTTTCGGTGGTAAATAGTGCTATCAGTTTTGTCTGTAACTAACTCTTGTTTGAATATGTCTTTTTCTTTGTACTCATACGGTCTGAATATACGCGTACGGTCAAGCTCGTAGCAGACTATACACGTACACTCATACGGTCCGACCGTACGCGTATGGTCCGACCATACGCGTACGGTCGGACCATATGAGTATACGCATACGGTCCGGACCGTACACGTACGGTCCAAATACGCGTATGGTCTGGAACAGTGTAGAAAAATCATAGACATAGGTCACCATAACTGTCAATATTTGAAACTATTCTATTTATTGATTTTAATTTTTCTAAAACGTTTTCCTCCAAAAGTAAATCACACCAGAGTTTTGTATGTCGTACCCATGTTATGTCTCTGTTTTTGTTGTTTTTTTTCTGTGATTCCGGTGTTGCCATTGTCCTTAGATTATTCGTTTTAGATCGACCGTTCGATTCTCACTTATTTTGATAATTTTTTTCCGCAGTATTTTTTTACTTACAGAAAATGCACTGGTTTTTGGATGGATAAATTAGTGGTAGAACAGTACTATTACTTATGCCGAAATGAAACGATATTTGTAAGGATTTTTGTGAAGTTTGGAATCCAGTAAATAGCATGCAATGTGTTATCTTAAGGTGGAAGTGGAAGCATTTCTGTATACGTGTATTGCTGTTTGGTGATTTTTTTTTTTGGTCGTCAAAATTAGTACTATGAAAGTGTTTGACTTGGTAAATTCGTTTTGTTAGACATCGATATTTAAAGTATTTCTTTCAAATAAAAGCAAAGTTGTTGGCAGCTTTTCGACAGGTACAAAGATATTGTTGAATTTGTTCCAAAGACCTCTCGATTTTAACAATAATTATCTTCATAAAAATTTATTGTGTTGGAGACTTTGGTATTAATTTTATCTTTGAACATATTAAGAGCCTATTTATCTGCACTTTCTCATTTGCACCATTTTATGCAATAATTGGTAACCGTGTCCTTAATAATATCAAAACACACCAAGTCGGGCTTTAATTTGCCTTGTAGTTTAAGATCTTTTAACGTGACTTTCATATGGACAAATGGTAATCTATGGCCCCTGCTAGACATCTAGGATTCTCATTGGTTTAGTAGCTTTAAGAAGAGATTTTTAATGAGTTTTCCATAGGATAAATGATAAACATGTTCCCATTTGGTGGCCGTCTTGGAGGAATTGCAATCTATTTTCTGAAGAAAATTTCTAAGGACCAAGTTTGGTGTTAATTGGGATTATAATTTCAAATCTTTAAATGCGTTTTTATTCATAAAGTGCAATGTTAAATTATTTTCCATATTAGTTTCCATTCTTGATGAGGTCTGGGACTAATATTAGTCCAAGATGAGGTGCACATCAACTAGCCACTTTTTGAAGAGCCCATCTAAAAGACCATTGTGATTTAAATTTGTTATAAATAGCCCCGAAATTTTAGTGGAGATCTCTGAATATCTCTATATGGTTCGATTTTTACCTATGTTCCCACTGGTACCCATCTTTGAATGACGAGCTAAAAGAAGAGACCATTTTAAAGGACCACTGTCACTGCACTTAGCTGTAACTTCCAATGCCTTTTTAGAATAAAAAAAATCTTTGAATGAATTGAAAAGTTCTTTACAATGTATATGGAAGGAAGATGGATTTCAAGTTATTGCAAATGTTTCACACATTTTTACCAAGTTTTGTTTCGAAGTGCCGAGGTTTTATAGAAGAAAAGATTCCCATAGTTAAATGATTCCCAATAATTTGACATTATTGTCACCCTTCCCCATAAGCCGTCGTCAAGGAAATGCTACTTGGAAATTACCATCATACTTGATTTTTGCATTTTGTTTTGCAAAATAAATTAAATAAAATCAATATCCCCTTTAAAAAACATTTTATCACCTCTGATTTGTTATAGAATTCATTTAAATGCACTAAATGAAAAAGGTCATTCATGCATTCAAAGATCTAGATTCTTTTCATACTCATTTATTTCAACCCGTAATAGAGACTAATAGACAATCAGTCTAGATTCTTTTCATACTCATTTATTTCAACCCGTAATAGAGACTTATAGACAATCACAATTATCATCCACCACTTATAGACAATCACAATTATCATTCACCACTCCCCCTGTTTTCCACACCAACCCCATCACAATTGTGTTCTATTTTGTATACTAATTATAAAAAAAATCAACCCCAGCAGTAATAAACATAACTTTGAGGGATAAATAAAACACTATTCTATTGGTTCCGATTAGTTTTGTGGTTTCTTTATTTTATTTAAAGACTTGTACAAAAAGGTGATGCCAGACTACTGTCATTATAATAGTATGTTATGTAAGAAATTTGTATGCGTTATATTTCCATGCAAAATAGTTCTTTCATTGATAAAACAGAAAATTAATATAAGCTACTGAATAGAGTCCTTAGCAACCATACTGATAATTTCATTTCTGTATGGCAAAAAGATTCAGCCAAGACTCTGGTGTGTGAATAAAGTTATAATGTACTAAAACCAAAATAAATTTTAAAAAACATGCGAAATAAATCATGGTCAATTACCTTTTCTCAACCAGCAAACCTTTTCTGCAATGCACTGGTTACCTTAGTGCACAAAGACTCTCTTCTACCTTGATCCTTTTAAATCTAGGTGATGATTCAAAGTAAATTGTTTCTTTAAAGGGACTGTTTCAAAGTGTATTTTTTCTATGAGTATTGTCACAACAAAAATGCATTTAATGTATTGGGCATTTTTTTAAATAACGTAAAAACCCAGTGTTACTGGCGATCAAAAAAAAGTTTTGTTGATAAACTTTCTGTTTGAAAGCAAATCCATTATCCCAATATTGTATTTCATAAAAAAAAAAAAACAAAAAAAACAAAAAACTTCAGTATATTTTTGTATGCACTGCATCTGCATAACTTAGTAGGTTTTAATCAAACACCATATTTTAGCCATATCTATACAGCATCTTACCTTGAAACTCACTAACCTGTATCATCAAACATATTTATAATGCACCCCTCCCCCTTTTTCATCAACTGCTATGAAATATTTGAATCTATTTAGTTTTGCCATCTACTCTGATTTATTTAATACAAAAACATATCTGGATGGTATCAGTGATTTCAAGTATTCATATATAAATCATAAACACAAAATAATATTTTTCCATGCTGCCATGAGAGTTAAATTGTCACATATTTCTGGACTAAACCAGTTATTAATTTAAGAATTGAATGCAATATTTTGTAGTTTTATTGGAGTGTAAAAGCGTGGACCTTAGCACATTTTGAATGAAGCACGCTTGCACTTCATATGAAAAATGTGCTACGGTCCACACTTTTACACGACAATAAAACTACAAAGTATTGAATTACATTCCGTAAATGGAATGCAAGTGTTTACGCAAGATAACTTAATGAAAATCGTGGATGATGCACGATTTCCTTGTCTTGATTACTCCGCTGTCTTTGTTTACTTTTGTCAAAATGAATGTAATTATTTATCATTAACACCAAACTCCTGGTCATTTTGAACTTGATATAATTAATGTAGATCTAACAATATATTGTACTTTATTGGCCATGGTTTTTGTGATCAAATAGTTGTAATAAAGGGCTACGCCGAGCGCAGCATAATACGACCGCAGCATGTCGACCACTGAAATTTCAACAAAAGTAGTTTAAAGTGAATGTGGACACAGTAAAGAGCTTGACACAATAATTAGATGGACACAAAAAGAAGCTAGACACAGTTATTAGCTAGAAACAAAATAGAGAAAAATCAACCCTTTTGATTACTTACTGATAAAAAACCGTAAGAGCTATGCAAAATATGTACTATCAACTAAAACTTTACATCCATAGAAATTCAAAGAACAAAAATCCATCGGAATCTGATGAAAAATAAAGATATGACATATTTAGAAAAATTGCTATTTTGGCCGCTTTGACCCCTTGTAGCTCTGAAACAGTAAGAGCTACAAAAAATCCGTTGCCATACTACTGAAAGCTTAGATAAAGAGGAATCCAAAGAAAAAAATCCCATCGAAATCCGATGAAAAATAAAGATTTGACAAATTTAGAAAAATTGCATTTTTGGCCGCTTTCTAACCCCTTGTAGCTCGGAAACAATAAGACCTACACAAAAGCCGTTGACATACTACTGAAAGCTTAGCTCAAGAGGAATCCAAAGAAAAAAATCCCATCGAAATCCGATGAAAAATAAAGATTTGACA